>PVIA01002524.1:0-205062 GCA_004024845.1 Tonatia bakeri
AAAAAAAAAAAGTGACATAATGCATGTTTCTGCGATTAAGTCAGTCTTGGAACCACTTTGTAGACAAGTTTATCCACCTGAAAGTCAGAAAAGAATTGTCATTGAAAAAAGACACTGAGTGTAGTTGTGGTTCAAATGATGACATGGATATATAATGTTTATACATACACACACGTGTACAGATGATGACAAATAGATTACTTTTATAGGAGATTTCATTGTACTCATAATGTGAATTGCATGTGTCTGTGTGTCTGCATGAGTGAGCATTTGTGTGTGTGGTGTGCAAATCCTTTTGCCTTATTATATAGGAACATAACTTCAAAAAATAGTAATGGCATTTTTACAATATTAGTGTTTTACACATGTTGGTACTGTATAAAGTTGGAATAAAGATAGTTTCCTAATATCAGTTTCCATCTGAATGAGCCTGAAGTATATCAGAAACCCAAATTTTGCAATTTCTATTACTTTTCATGCATATGTTATGACATATTATGAAGTATTGGATTAAAGAAAAAAGTGACGATTAAGTAAATTTTTATTGCATTTTACAAAAAGTAAATTACACTGAGAAATTTAAGAAACACAATATTGAGAATGAACATCTCAAAAATTTAAGAAAACCCTTTTATATATCTATAGAAAAAAGAAAAGGAAAAAAAGACAACATATAAACTGATTAAATCCCTAAATCATGCTTTTGTTGTTGATTAAGATCATGTCAAATGCTATTGAGGTGCAAGTATTCTATATATGAAATGAAGATTAAAATATCTGGGTAAGGCGTTTCCTGCATGGGAGTTATAAAATAGTGCTTATCTCAATATTTTTATGGTAATTTGAGTTCAGATAGAGTTCAAAAGAAAGTGATTTATGATCATGAGGAGATATTTGCTTTGGAAAGATTTTAAATAGGTTTTGCAGCCCAGGGAACTGCTGTTTATTCAATTCATGGTGACACTGAGTGAGTGAGCAGGTGGACGTTTACTGTCCTTGTTGACATTTTAAACAATGACAGATCCTTGTAAAAATGGTGAAAAAGGATTATTGAAGCCACGATATGAAGTCATTCATATCCTGTGTCTAGTTTCTCTTATTATTGTCACTTGTTCTCTCTTTTCATCTGTTTGGCTGTACTCAAAATACTATTAGTATTCATGATTTATTAATAATTTGTTATTAATTTCTAAATCAACATAAAGGTTTAAAATGAATTCAGCCATCCATGTGCATATTAATTAATTTACTAGACCTTAATGTTTCAAACTTGGCTTGCCTTACTCACTTGATTTGAAGGTTGCAGCATAGAGATTGGATCTAGCCACATAGATGCCTTCTTAGGGATATAAAACCCAGAGATATGGTTGATCTGCCTCAAGAAAAGGGGAGATAATTAAAGTAAAAAGAAATAATAATTTTCTTCACTTACTAACACATGGATATTGGCAATTAAAACATCAGCAAAGAAACAGAAGTGGGGAAATTCCTTATTATTTTCATAAAGTAAATGAGTAACAGTATTTTCTAGGCAACATCCCTCAGACATGTGAAGGCAGTGTCCACAACAAAATAACACATGAACAAATACATCTTCATAAAAACCGATTCTACACTGAATTTGATGAAGTGTTTTTTGAATATATATTTTTATATTTTATGGATATACCTGAGGAAATTTGTATTCCTATCAAGAAGAGCAAAATACATTTCAATTTCAATGTGTAAAAAGAGCAAGTTTTAAAAATAAATATTTTACCATCTATATTACTGTCAGAATATCACAGTCTTTGTCAATGGTAAACAGCTCCTTTCACTGGGCATTTCTTCATTCAGTTCCACCCTAGTGTTTCCTGAGACCCTGATTTCCTTTTCTCTCAAATACATTCTAATACGGACCATGCCCAACTTAAGATGATTTGACTTGATGGTGTGAAACCAAGTCACATAATAAATTATATGAGACACTTAACACTTTATTATAAAATAGTCTTTGTGTTAGATGATTACCCTGGCTGTTGGCTATTGTAAGTGTTCAAAGTACTTTTAAGGTAGGGCAAGCTTAACTCAGATGTTTGGTAGATTAGATGTATTATTAAATGCATTTTTGAGTTACAGTATTTTTAATTTACGAAGAGTTCATCAGGTAGCAATCTCTTTGTGAATTGAGGGGCATCTGTATAAAACAAGGCCACTGGGGAAGTCATTTTCAGGGACCATATTTGCAATCCAGGCTGCAGAGTTGAGTGGATTCTCTTACATCCTCCAATAGCATTTCTCAATAGCATAACATCTCATTTGATGTTAGCTTTTATAGCTAACATCAAATTCCAATCTCCTAGCAGTCCTCAGTGAATGCCTGTGGAAGGAAGAAAGAATGGGAAAATTTAGAAAATAAAGAAAACAATTACTCAAACATTCTGGTTGTAGATTTGAATTTATACAGAACCATAAATAAACCTTTTTATGTAGTAATGTGCAAATATTTTCAAACCATATTTGGATAATTCAAACAGATGACACAAAGCAATAAATTCTGCTGGTAATGAAAGACATCAAGTTATAAAACACGCTACCCTTAATCCATTGCAGGACATAAGTTCTGCTGGAAAAGGCATTATAATATGCTTTCTCCCATTCTAGGTATAAATATTGAATGATAGATTAATTTTATAGGGGTAATGAATATACATACAATATTTAACAATTTCCCCTTTTTTTCACATCCTAAAATAAATCCTGACAACACACTTAAATTTTACTTTTTAAATTCAAATTTGATTAATGTTATCATTCTTACTCCCAGAACAATAGATAGATGTTAGTACAACTGGGTCCAGGGTCCAAAATCAAGAATAAAATAAATAATGATAAAGAATTAGGGGAAAATTGTATAGGGAAAAGTGGCTAAATGGAAAAAAAAATATGGAGCTCTACTTCATTCCTTACATTAAAAATAAAGCCAAATGGATCAAAGTTTAATTAAGGAGGTACTAGAAAACATATGGACATTAAAAATAATTTGGGGACTTTTCTAGATTAGTCATAAAAATCATAAGAAGCTAAAGAAAATATTGATGCCATTGAGTATATTACATTTTACAAGTAGAAGAGAATCCATAAACAAAGTAAAAATGCAAAAGAGAAACCGATAAGTGTATTCACAATATAGGTGACTAGTGGAAAATTATTCCCTTTATAAAGAAAAAAGTTCTACAAAGCAAGACACAAAAGAGATATGTAAGAAAACATTGAATAATTGGCTATCAGCTTAGTTTAAGACAAACCATGGAAAAAGTCCCAATTTATTAATTCTGAATAAAAATTCCTTCTTAATTATGATATATCTTTACCTATATCCAATTACTGTAAATATATTGAGTTTTGTATATTCATAAGTTCATTCCTCTTTCATAATATAGCACTGTTTTTGCTACTATTCATTCAATTATCCATTCAACATACATTAATAGAGCACTTAAGTGCATCAGGTGACATTCTGGGAATTGAAAACACTGCAGTAAACAAAATGCAGAGCTTACATTCTAACAGGAGAAATAGAAATAAACCGACAGACGAAGGAAAATACAATGAAATATCAGAGAGTTATCAGTGCTTCACTGCACTTGCACTGGTAATACTAATAACAATAAATAAAATAAAAACTGTGATGGACAAGCAGAGAATGCATCTCTATGGAGCTGACTAAGGATCAGAGACTTGAATTATGTGAACATTTGTTTCATAAAATATCTGATAAAACTATATCAGTCTTAACAAACAGCAAGTAGAAAGTGTCTAAACTGGGTGTTTCTTGGCAAAAAAGAAAAATAAAGATGTTGGTTAGACTGAAAGAATGAGTGAAAAAATAGGGCAGGACATGACAACAATTGGTGTCTAGAGACAAATCCTGTAGGCATGTCAGGTATTATATTTTACCTCATTAATGAATGATGAAGTGGGTGTGTGTGTGCATGTGAGAGAGAGGAGGAGAAAGAGGAACAGGAGAAGAGAGGAAGAAGAAGAGTGGGAGTGACAGGTGGAGGAGGAGGGGGAGGAGAGGAAGCAGTAGTAGTAGTAGTAATATCCATAGTGGGAGAAGGAGAAGAAGGGGAACAGTACTTACCGAGATCAGCAACAATAGGAGAGGAAGGGGCTTAAAAATGATAGTCAAGACTTTGACTTTGGCTTAGCTCCTATTAGACTGTTGATGTTGTATGAGCAATGAGTGGATAGATACAAGATTTAGTGAGAGCTAGGGGCTAAAGATGTAAACGTGATGGTCATTAGCACATTGAGAGTGTTTAGAGCATGGCACTTCAAGAGATCACACAGAAAAAAGAGAAACCCTAAGAACAGAGTCCTGTGTCACTCAAATATTCAAAGGCACAAATTTGAAAAGAATTATCAAGATAAACGGACGAGTGCGCAGTGAGGGAGGAGGTGACTCAGAAGTGTGGGTATCCCAGCAATCATGACTAAGACAAAATCACCTCTCAGCGCTGGTGTGTTTTATGGTATATTTAAAAACAGTTCATGGCATACGTTATATCACTCAAATTAATTATAATAAAAGTTTATATTCTTCCTCACATCCTTCTGTTAATGATTTATACATATATTTCAATTGAATCTTTTGAGGAAGTATGGGATTTCTCTAGAGTTTACAGCTAGTAAGACAGGAAATATTTCTGACATTCATGACTTTAGGATTTTTATTCATTTGAATGAATTTTAAAAATACGTATCCAGTTTGTATGTTTCAAAAATTTTTTGATAATGGTTCAAAAGTTAATAAATTTAATTAACATTAGTGCTTATTTTCAGGTATGATTTGCATGGAACTATAAAAATTATACATAACCTCTTTGCAAATTTTATATTTTACTTTTCAATTCTGTAATTTTTGAAACATTTTCATCAGTTAGTTTTTTTTATACTGAATTATATACTTTCAAAGTTCTATGAAGCCTTTCACTTTAGAGTGACTCTTGAGATATTATAGAAACTAATCTTTTAAGAAAGCACCATTGATTTTTCAGTCCATTACAGAACAATATTTTTTCTCATGATGTCACATCAGTCTCTCTTTCTTAACCTATAGAATGAAAAGGCTTTTCATGTCATCTTCTGTGAGTTATTAATGAAAGTAAGTTTTTTCTTTAAAGGGGACGATACATTTGACATATACAACATAAAACATTATGAGACAACTATTTCCCTTTTACTACTAAGATATATTAAAATAAGGCACCCTAAAGTGTTTCCAAGCACATAAGCATCTTAAACATTGACAATTTTTTGGAATATCTTGGCAAAATATATATGAAAACAACCAGAAAAATCATGGGCACTGAAACCAGGTGCAAATATAACATCATATTTCTTCATCCTCCCAAAGCAAACAGCTTTTATTACATCTTCACAAATAAGGAAACAAGTACTTTTCTCTTGCAATTCTGCTTTGCCCTCTTCAACAATTCAAAATTGTCGGGAACCTAATGTGTTGCTAAGTAGTGAATATGTACAAACAGGACGACTCAGCGGTTTCTTGGTGCTGCTGCATGATGTTGTCAAGGGGTGGTCCCTCCAAGGCCACTGGCACCTGCCAGGGTGTGCTTCTGGATTAGAATGCAGACTATCAGAGGGCTTGTTCTTCAAAAGAAGGTGAGGGGCCACGCTCAGTTCTCGGCATGGCAATGGGAACTCTACTTGGTTTCCGCGGGTAACCCGACTACGCGTCACCTCTAGTACTTGCAGAGCGTTCAGTAAGGGACAGCAAGCTTAGAACTGACAAGTAGGCTTTAACTTTCCTCTCAGCTTGACAAAACCTCAGCAAGATTTCTTCCCCACTTTAGGCCCCTAGCTTGTCTTTTCTTAGAGCATTTATATTTTAAAAAACTGAGAAGTGTACATTCTTTCTCTGTCCCTTTGAAATATAAGTTTTCTCCCACCTTCTAACCAGTTTTTTCAACTCAAAATGACCTTTCTCAAGGATTTTGGAGTCATCTCCCTACAATGTAATTATCAAGAAATATTAGCGCCCCTCTCAGTTTCTGTGGAAGGATGGGAGCTAACTTCAATGAATGACAATTAGAAGATACAGACTACTTAATCACATGAACCAGCCTCTGCACAATGTCATCCAGCATTTTTTCAGCAGTCCAGCCTAGTGCCTTAAAACTTCCCCAGCCTTTGTTCCCATAACATTGACTCCAGTCTATCTCCTCCCAGTGCAATAGTCTTGAATAAAATGTTACTTGCCTCCCTAACTCCATCCAGTGTGATTTCTCTTTGGCAGCACACCAATTATTCCAGTCCCCTTGACATCCTCCTTTCCTGCTCCTGGTACCAAGTCATATAATTTTTCTCATTGGTCTCAGGATACAAAATGTCTCAAAGCTTCTTTTCAGGAACATGGAGATCACACGCGCGCATGCGCGCGCGCACACACACACACACACACACACACACACACAAACACACATTTACAGGCAGGGCTGCCATGACTATCAGAGTCAGGAATGCCAATGGATGGTGCAGTCCGCACTGACTTAACGTGATATGTGTATCCTGGGACACCAGGATTTTAGAAGGTGGTCATTCCAGAAAACAAATACGAAACAACAAGAAAATATAATTAATATACTGAATAAATTTTAAAAAATGTACATTTTTACTTAAAATATTGGTAGCAGGCGGTCATTTCTCTAATAAAACTGTAGAGGCATTATTCTTAGTGGTTAAGAAAATTACCATATGATTTGTTGCTCAGGATATAATTTCTGAAAAGTGATTTTTGGCTAAATTCATGAAACTGTTTAAGATTATTGATGGAAATGGCTTTCCAGGAAAACTATTAAATGATTCCTTTAGCTGAATATTAAAGTGCCTGTCGTCCCGTAACATCAGGAATACTAAGCATGGCCACATACAAAATATGTGTGCTTCTAGTTCTGGAACTATAAATAATGAAGTGGATATTAAAAAATAACTTCCTGCAAAAAACAGCTAGAAAAATTGACTAAAATTATAGCTGAACTTATGAAAGTATCCTCAGGAAACCACACTGAAGGGAAGCTGAAAACCAGAAAGGAAAAAGGATAATAACTACTTTAGCTGTCTTGCGGGAATCTTACCTGACTTCAGAAGAAACTTTTATTGTATTGGGTCAGCAGGGTGGGAACCAAGATCTTGGGCAGGTTTTCATGGGGAGAACTGAGGCCTAAATGCACCTCTGGTCCCCATCACATGCATGAAACCACAGCACGAAGAGCTATGATCTGGGATGGACCTGTAACTCCGCATGCACCAGAGAGAAGGCTCCTCACGGACAGTGAATGAAATAGGATTTCTCTGGCTGGGCTCAAGCTCTGGAGATCTAAGTTTCTTTACAGGCAATTTCTTTTCAAAAGAAGTTGAGTTTAAAATTTTTGAATCACTCAGGAAAACAAGCTATGAAAATTAACATTATTTTCTGGGTAATAATAACGCTGAAATAGCCCAAATGAGGAAAAAAAAAAACTTGGAAGTAGCAATTCTAACTTCACAAAAAGTACATGTCCACATATAGCATAATATTGATCGTGACCTCACCGCCACATTTATAAATTATATAAAGAAAAAAAGAAAACCTGAGTGAAAATCAATAGTAAAAATAATCTGTGGTTTTAGGGCCCCTGAATCCCAGATAAAATATGCTAAGATAACTATAAGTGGTCAAGTAATTGTTTTAAATGGTAAATACTAAAAAGGCTTGAGTCTATTAATAATAATATTGGAAATATTTATTTTAAGAAAAGAATATCTAGAATTTCCAGAAATAATAAATACAGGGTCTGTCATAAATAACTTCTGTTTTTATTACACCATCTTTTATTACAAAGTCATAAGCACAAAATTCTGTAACATAGCAATGTCACACTCAAGCATACCATGTAACATTTTAGGTGAAAAGTTCAAATTAAAACTACAATTATTATACCCATACTATTACCCTACCAACCACACTCAAGCAGCCCTTACTTCTGCTGGACACTGCGTATTTATATATACTCTTCAGTGTATATGAATATATGCTGAAACAGAAATTTAATTGTATGGTTAAATGAGGATTTAAAATTTGCTAAAGGAAATAATAGTTAACTGGAAGATATATAAATAAATTAATTAAAATAGTACATGGAGAAAAGTTAATGAAAGTATGAAAGGAAGTCTAAGATGTCCAAGGACAAAATTAGTAAATTCAACATAACCTAAGAGTTATCAGAAAAGAGTAAAATGCCAGAATAGGAGGTAATATGTAACAAATATTTTTAAAGACTGAAAGCATTTTTCCTCTGATTCAGGAAGTAAAACTAATAGCGAGTAGAAGTAGAAAGAAGTGGAAGAAAGGAGAAGAGAAAAGAAAAGAAGGAAGAGCATGTAGAACTGGAAAACAAAAAATGTAATCAACAGAAAAATACACTGCGGTGCCCCCCTAACCTGCAGAGAACACGTTCCAAGGTCCCCAGTGGATGCCTGACACAACACTACTAAGCTCTACACACACTGTGTGCTTTCTTTGCATACCTACCTATGATAAAGCTCAATTTATGATTAGGCACAGTGAGAGATTAACAACAATAGCTATAATAAAAGAGAACAATTATAACAAAACACTGATAAAAGTTGTATCAAGAAGGGTTACTTGAACACAAGCACTGCAATGTTGTGACAGATCTGATAACAGAGACAGATACCAAGCGATGACTGTGTGGGTAGCTGTACAGCGTGGGTACAATGGGCAAAGGGTGAGTCATGTCCAGGGCCAGGCAGAGCTGGAGGGTGCAAGATGGCATCACACTGCAAAGAATGTCGACTATTTAAAACTTGTGAACTTTTCTGAAATTTTCCATGTAGTATTCTGAGATTGGTGTTGAGTGCAAATAACAAATCATAGGAAGCAAAATTATGGATAAATGGGGACTACTGTAATTTAAATTACAACAGACTAGTAGTTCGCACCACAAAAATATTCAAACCAGAAAATAGTGAAACCACGCTTTCAAATTTTTGAAGGAAGTATCTGTCAACCTAGTGGACACTATGAAATTTTATCCAGATTCCACATGAATAATGACTTTTGTATACCACCCAGTGGTATAAGTGTTTCCAGCTACCAGCCTTCCTCAGGAGTCACCCTGTAATGGGGCGCAGCTGCCTCCGCCAAAAGCACTGTCTATTCCCGGGGCACCCAATGTCCTGACTGATCATTGAAGAGAAAGAAAGCTCAGCTTCATTACCTTGACTCAGAATAATTCTGAAGGGCTATCTTAGCTTGAGAGCTCCGTGGGTGTAACGGAGCCTTAGTTGAACCTGTAAGCTCACTCTAATGGACTCCTTTGCATAATGCAGGTTCCTTCTCTTTCCCTATATTGTCTAAAGTACTCCTCGCATTAAAATCTTATAATAAAATCCAGGGAGCTCACCTAGTCATAGAACCAAAAATAAAATAAGCAAGTAAGTGATAATTCATTACGGAGGACAAAGGTTATAGGCAAATAAACAAATAATAAACTGTCAAAACTTTTCACTGACAGATGGTAAGTTTTCAGTCAACGAACCTATAAAGAAAATTCTTTTTCTTTCAGTTTTTTTACTGTTTTTTCCCCACACCATCCAGTTCTCTTAAACTCCCCTCCCCCCCAGCAATCACCACACTGTTGTCCATGCCCGCGTGTCCTTTTCCTTTCTCGCAATCTCTCACCCCTTAACCTCTCCCCTTAGCTGTCATTCTGCTCTCTAGCTATGGAAACTCTTTAGAAAAAAATAAAAATGAACCCAACATCAGATCTCAAGAAAGAAATATGAAAAAAATTGGTAATCAACAGGATAAACTATCATTGAATGACAACATCAACAATATAAATAATAGATAGTGTCAGTAAGTAGCAAAACAATTGGAATTAAAATACTGGACAATAACATGTAATATGAGAGAGTATCAGAAAACATACTTTTCTAGGATCCTTGTACTGTAAGGAGTAAGAAAGAAAGCAGCAGCACTAATAAGATTTAATAATGATGGTAACAACAGAAAATTGCAGACAATTTCTATAGATTTATTTGAGAATCCAGATAAATTAGGCAAAATTCTATTAAAATAATCATTTACCTAAGTTATTTTAAAAAGAAATAAAAAAGCCTATAGAGTCATTACCATTCAGATTCTGGTGTAAACTGGGTTAAAAATGATTATACAGAATATAAAAATAGTATAGCCCGATATTTTAGAAACAGTGATGAAATATTACTAAATAAAGTGTTTATCAACCAATCTCACCATGCTCAGACATTTCTGGCAGCACTGCTCAGCCCAGAAATATGAGATACGTTAATATTAGCAAATACATTTCAGAATGTTCGCAGATCAGAAAGGAAAAGCAATATTACAAGAGATGTAGTAAAAGCATTAGGAAAAATTCAGCACAGATACAATAATAACAATGCAACCCCATTATCACCAGCTTTAAATAAAAATCTTCAGTAAGATGTCACTACACAACCACTAGAATGTTTATAATTAAAAAAAAAGCATCATAAAATGTTTACGAGAAACTGAAGCCCTCATATATTGCTTGTGGAAACGTAAAGTGATGCCACCACTTTAAAACACAGTTTGACAGTTTCTTAAAATGTTAAACATAAAATATAGTGCAGCAATTTCACTCCTAGGAGTATACCCAAGAGAAATAGAACCATATACTCACAAAAAATCGCACAGCTACGCAGTTCATCTTTTCACACAGCGATGTTGTTCATCTTTTCAAGAAATCTTAAACAATCCAAATGTCCATCAACTGGTGATGGAGGAATAAAAGGTGGTGTATCCATGCAATAGAATACTGTTCAACAATTTAAAATAAAGTGCTGATACATGCTACAAAATTATTTGTAACAACATTAGATTAAGTAAAAGAGGTCAAACACCCAAAAATCTCACATAAGTTGTATGATTAAACTTATGTGAAATATCCACAAAAGGTAGATTTCAGAGATAGAAGACTAATGTTTACGTAGGGAAGGAGTGGGAGTGAACTCTTTCAGGTGATGAAAATATTGTAAGACTAGTTTTGCGGGGATGGTCACACAAAATAAATTTTCAAAAAAGTATCAGTAATAAATTTAGAGGTCAATGGCTTTTCACAGTGTATTATCATTCATGTAAATATGACCAGCACATAAATTCATAAATATAATTTGCACCCCAGAGACTCTCCTCATGCCCTTTAGGTTGAGCAAATGTTTAAAAATTTTATATAAATAGCAACAAATAGAAAGTGCTATGTTGTGTCGGCCTTTTTTGTTTAACATTGTGAGACTCATCTGTTACTACATATGGCAGTTTATAATTTCATTGCTGTAGAATGATACAGTGCATAACTATATCTTAAATTATGTATTTATTATTTATTATTTTTATGGACATTTGAGCTGTTTCCTGATTTTGGCTACTGCAAAAAGTTCTATAAACATTTTCTATATGTTCTTGTTTGTGCCAAAACATTTGTAGGCATTTCTGTTAACTCTACATCAGAATAGAATTTCTCAGTTACAGGGGATGTGTATATTTAGTTTTAATAAGTAGTTTTCCAACCTGGTGCCAATGTATACTCTCACCAGCTGAATGTTAGACTTCCAATTGCTTACTCTGAGACATTTAGGTGGGTGTTTTCATGTTATTTATGCTTTATTTACATTTTCCCTTGTGATGGGTGAAGTTGAATATCTTTTCATATATTTATTAGTCAATTAGATAGTCTCTTTTATGAAGTGCCTATTCCACACTTTAGTTATTTTTAAAAAAATGATCATTCAGTTTTATCCATTGATTTTAGAATACTGTACACATTCTGAATTATCAGTATTGTTTTGAAAATATGCTTCATGAGTTGAATCTGATCTCTATAATATCTTTAGACAAAGATAATTTTAATTTCTTATTTATTGATTTTAGAGGGAGAGGAGTATGATATAAAGCAGAGATTCTCGTGACCCCCTCCTTGAGTCTGATTAGTTTGCTAGAACAGCACACAGAACTCAGAGAAACATTTTACTTACTAGATTACTAGTTGATTATAAAATAATATAACTCAGAAACAGCCAGATTGAAGAGATATATAGGAGAAAGTATGCGGGAAGGGAAGCAGAACTCCCACACCCTCAGCAGATGTGACATTCTACTCAGATCTCCAGGTTTGCATCACCATGGAGCTCGGCACCCCATCCCTTTGGATTTTATGGAGGCTCTATACTCAGGCGTGATTGATTCAAACTATCGGCCACTGGACAATGGTTCAGCCTCCAGCCCCTCTCCCTTCCCCAGCAGTCAGGGGATGGGGTGGAAGCTTCCAACCCTCAAAACACTCTAATCACTGGTGGTTGGTTTCCCTGGCACTGAGCCCCTGCCATGAGATGGGGTCCAGAAGTCACCTTAACAAGAAAACTTTTGTCACCTTCAACACCTATGAACTTTCAAGGGTTTTGAGAGCTATGAGTCAGGAGCCTGGGACAAAATCCAAATATATAAGAAAAATTGATTCTGGTCATCAGAATGACTATATGTAATTTTTCTTATAAATCACAATACTGTACCCACCAATGTTTCCTTTTGTTTCATTCTTGCTTTATTTTGAATTATTTTTATATGCTGTACAATTCATTTTTATTTAGTGTGCCAAGAATATACAGTGGAGGAAAATAATCTGTTCAATAAATGTTATTGGGAAAGCTGGATATCCACACTCAAAAAGACGAAAGTGGACCACTACCTTACATCATACAGTAAAATAAACTCAAAGTGGATTAAATACTTAACTATAAGACCTGAAACAGTAGAACTAAAATTAATTAATGGAACAAAGCTTCTCAGTCTTGGTTTTGGCAATGATTTCTTGGGGATGACACCAAAAGCACAGGCAAAGACAGAAAAAATAGCACCAATGGGACAAATAAGACAAATGTGACATCAAAAAAAATGAAAAAGCAATCTGTGGGATGGGAGACAATATCTCCAAACCATACATCTGATAAGAGGTTAATGCTTAAAACATAAGAAATCCCTACAACTCAATAGCATAAATGTAAGTAATGTGATTTTAAAATGGGCAAAGGACTTGAGAAGACATTTCTCCAAAAAAGACATAAAAATAGTCAATAGATATATAAAACAAAATTATTGATTATAAGAGAAATACAATTTATTTGCCCTGCTCTCCACACAGGAAGATAAATACTGTGTGATTCTACTTATATGAGGTATTTCAAATAGTCAAACTCATAAAAGCAGAGAAGAGAACAGTGATTGGCAGGCACTGGGAATGGCAAAAATGGGAGAGATAGGGAGTTGTTGTGCCATAAAGTTTCATTATCCAAGATGAGGAAGTTACAGAAATTTGTATGGCACAGTGTCTATAGTTAACAATATTGCATATTTGAAAGGTTTCTTGAGTTTAAGTCTCACATTACATGTTATTAACAAAAAGTGGCAGATACAAAAACACTTGTGGAGATGATGAATATATTCATTACTTCAATGATGTTGATAGTGAATTGTTCAATGAATAAAAAGCTTCAGGTATACTAGATGAATAAGTTCTAGAGATTTGCTGTAAAACATAGTGTCTACAGGTAACACAATATTGTGCAATTCCAAATTGGTTGAGAGGGGAAATTTCATGTTAAATCTTCTTACTGCAAAATAGGTGGGGACACAGGAATCTTTGGGAAGTTTTGGCTACGTTTACACCAGTATTGTGGTGATGGTTTGCAGGTATCTGTATATGTCCACTCATCAAACTGTATACATTAAATAGGTACAGTGTTTTGCATATCAATTATATCTTTAAAAGATGTTAAAGTAGTTTATAGGTCAAGTGATTCTATTTTTTCATTACTTAATCATTAAAAAGGAGATTAAAAAGTGGCAGTATGGTTATTCTAAAACAAACAAACAAACAAACAAAAAACCCCGTATCATATGCACCTGAACTTACATCTTACATGGGTTCCAAACTAAAAGGCATTTGTTTTTCTTTCCTCTCCAGTCTTTTCTTTTCCCTGGTGCTGAAGAAATTGTCCCTGTGTAAACCAATAGGCTATAATATTAGCTACCATTGTAACGCTGCCCTATGAAACCATTTGAGTTAAAGCACATTTCATTGCAGACTTAAAAATACCCACATTCAGGGAAACATTCAATGTCTGATTTTTCAGAAAACCTTGTGAACAAAACCTTTACTCTACTTGTAGAGAGATTAAGCAGAAATATGTTCAGAATCTGGTTGTTTTCCCATCTGCATTTGTCTTTTTCATTCAGACACTCATTATCTCATAACAGCAGGCCTGCACGTTGATTCTCTTCATGCTGTCTGTTTTTGACTTCTATCCATCCTCTTTACTTTTGGATAAAAAAATCAAATTTATTCATGTTAATCTTCCTGCTTTGCACTCTATTTTTGAACTTCACTCTTCACAGCAAATATACGAAATTATTAACATGCCAGCCAGTGCCTTTCAAAAAGTGGTTCTGATTGAAATCACCAAATTCTCTGCACCTTAATATTTTAAATCGCTTATATTTCCTGCAAGTGTTATTTTATTTTCTGCTTTAAGTTTTCTCTGTGATATATTTTTCTTTGATAGAAATTGCTTTCCATTCTATTTACTACCCCAAAAAGAGAAAGCTGCAACAAACACCTTATCCAGTGTTTTAAAATATGACACAAAATAACATTTATGTCTTACCCTCCTTTATTAGTCGGGATAAATTAGAGCATATCTTGATTCTCCAACACAAAAATGTTAAAAGTTATCTGAGGAATATTTCATGTGTACATACCCTTTTCCTTACTCTGACAAGAAAACAAGAAATGTCTGTTATGTATTATTGCATTGTACTTAAACTCTTTTTGTGGGGAACTGTTATTAATACTTTTTTTTTCCAGGGGTGGGGTAACAATAAGACATATACAGCTTTATTAAATAATCTGTAAAAAGTCATCTGGCAGAGTGATGCATTTCCACCTTGGCAGAAAACGGACACTATGACTGAACAGCCCCTTCCCAAGCTTTGGAATGGTGTCACCCTGTGCTTCCATCTCAGTGCCCTCAGAAGCCGGGCCCTGGCTGCGGGGCAGTTGGTTTCCTAGCAACTCGTCTACTCTAAAATGTTACTGATGACTTTTGTTTTGTGTTGTTGTACTCATTTGACCTTCAAATTGAACATACCATTTCAGCATTTTGCTATCCGTACAGTAAAATATAAATACTTCAAATGTGTAACAAGAAGTTGAATACTGGTAAGACTTGTACTGTGAATGGATTTGGAAAATACCATGTAAGCTTGGAAAGTAAGTGAGCTGGGAAAAGTTCTCAAACTATATGGACATTTTTGAATGATTTTTAATTTAATTTTTTTAAAACTACTGTTAAAAATAATCTTGCAAGTATTACTCCTTAAGTGCACAACTTTCTTTTTTAAAGACTGCATTTATTTATTTTTAAAAGAGGGAAAGGGAAAGAGAAAAAGAGAGAGAGAAACATCAATGTGTGGTTGCCTTTCACATGCCCCTACCTGGGGATCCTGCAACCCAGGCATGTGCCCTGACTGGGAATTGAACTGGTGACCCTTTGGTTCACAGGCCAGCACTCAATCCACTGAGCCATACCAGCCAGGGCAGTGTGCAACTTTTTAATTTTATTTAGATACCTCAAAATCAGTTTTAATGAGCACATTTAATTCTTGGCATACTTTAAAGTGTTTCAAATAATTTAGTCTCTCTTGATAAAGTTATATTATTTAAGTTTCAAACACATAAATTTAGAAAAGTTTCGTAACTAATAGAATCCAGAAATTAAATGTAGAAACACTTTAATGTTTAAATAAAGTAATATACAGATACTTGTCCCTAAGCATTCTATTCCTGAATCACCTCCTTGGTTTAGTCATTTTCTGTACAAGATACAACTGTACTTCATGAACAATAATTTTATTTGTGGAAGTAACCACTTAACAGAGTTGTGAATATAAACTTCAGTCAGGCTCTTATTCATGAAACCCCATATACCCATTACCTTCAATCATTTTGTTTCTCAAGAGTACCTACCATAAATTAAACAGAATGTATTTTACATAAAGAGCTAGCCTCATATTTTTAAAGTAAACATGAAGTATCTTGACATGAGAGTAATCTTTCATCTTTTTTTCCTAAGGAATTGAGCAGACACTAATGGCCTTGTCCCAAGTTTCCTCTTATCAAAACCATACATTTTTAATGTTCTCTTTTTTATTTTAAATTCTGCTTGAAAATATGTGAGAAGGTTTTGGAATGACCCAAAACAGAGGTACCTTGTTAGATCAGGATCAAGGAATTCATTCAGAACTTAAAAAGGGCATACACATACAACCAAATAGGTTTCAAAAATTATGTATATTTGTATATACAGGATATGACACAAATAATGCCCCTTTTTATTTATTTTTCTATTCATTTATTTGTTTGTTTGTTTATTTTTAATGAATAACTATAGTTATTAATTAAAACTATATTGTTTATAGTTATAGGGAATACTACAGGAGATACACAGCCTTCATTCCTTTGATTAAGGCTTGGTTACAGGCATGAGGCATGAAAAAACCTGGTTTCCTTGATAAGGAGTCAGAGTACAAGAGCACAGTGGGTAAACGCATCTTCCTGTTTGTGACTCGTCACTCACTGGCCTTTGTGACTGTATATGGCAAGTGAGTAAGAGAGAAGTCATGGTAAATGGACTGCCTGGATGACCTGGCTGGACTAGAGCTTGCTGGATCATGAGTCTCCAGTTAAAGATGAAAAAGAAAAGCTATCCCAAAACTTTGGAGCCTCAACATTGTTAGTCTTGGAGTGGGTATAAGAGACCAAAGACAGCAAGCAAAATATAACCAAAGACATTGAAATTGAGAACAGGCTGACAGTGACCAGAGGGGAGAGGGGAGGGGATAATGGGGGGAAAGGGTGAAGGGTTTATAGAACAATTATAAAGGACACGTGGACAATAACGAGGCAGGGTGGAAGCAGGGAAGGGGGTGGGAGGGCTGGGGTGGTGGGGAGGGGTGAGGGGAAAGGCAGAGAACTGTACTAGAATAGCAATAAAAAATGTTAAAAAAAGAAGAAACCAAAGACAGCTAATGTAACTGACTCTGAACATGAGCATGCTGTTTTAAAGGACAATGCCAACCAGTTTCATGGTAACGGGTTGAAGATGGACCTCAATGGTGTAGAATAGAATGAGGGATATGACTTTGCTAAAACATGGTAGTGGTCAGAGAATGAAATAAGAGTGCTGAAAAACTGAGAAAAGGGATGTATACCTTCAAGTGGCAAAGCACTGGATTAACATTCTAATGTTCAAATTTAACTTAAAATCTCTCGAGTGTAACAAATTTCAATAAATTCCAATAATTTTCAATTAGTGATTCAATAAACTGCTGACCTAGATTAGCTGGAGATCTAAGATCACATTTGAGTTGCAAGAAATTTTTAAAAATCATATTTTGTGATTTTTAGGGATAGATACTTGTCCCTAAGCATGCCTTTTCTGGATCACCTCCTTGGTGACTAGTTGTACTTTCAAAATAGCAATAATCCCTTGTTTCCATTTATTTAAACTTTGCAATGGATAGATGTGCTTCCTTATCACTCTTTGTTATGTTATTGATTAAAGAAATGTTCATATTGGCCTCTGCCATGCCACCGTGGGGGTGGGTAGTATGAGAAATATCTGCTCTTTTTTAAAAGTTCCTTCATTTCAACCTGTAAACTTTAGAATTTTTAAATTTTTCTTATTGTTGGTCAGTTATAGTTGTCTCCATTTTTTCTCCATTACTCTCCCCTGACCTAACTACCTCCCACATTCAATCCCTGTCCCATTGTTTTTTTCCTTGGGTCCTTTATACATGTTTCTTGACTTAACCTTTCCCATTCTTTCCCCTATTACCCACCTCTGGATGCTGTCAGTTTGTTCTTTATTTCCATGTCTCTTGGCTATATATATGTAGCCAAGATACACACACACACACACACACACACACACACACACACATATACACACACACACACTTTTAAGTTATACAATTTAGAAAGGAAAATATGAAGACAAAAATGCTATAATCTATTTAGTTAGATACCATTTGAATGTTTCCAGACAGATCAGTATAAAAGATGGAATCTCCCATAATCCACACGACCAACTGAGAATAATGTTACCATGACTAGTTACCACATGTACCACATGTACTTAATAGAAAATCATATCAAGCCTCTTTGAATAACTTAGTCATTCCCAGTTGTATAAATTTTAATTTTACATGCATGTCTTTTAATTTACACTCATTGCAATTTTTTATTTATATGGCAAACTCTTTAAGATTGTCAGTCCAAAAAGCAGAGTTAATCATTATCAATAAATAATATGATTTTTATAGATATACTCCCTGAGAAATGTTATTTATGGAAATCTTATGGATACCAAGCATGTGTTGAAATTATGATCCCTAAGTAGGGAAAGCCTTAATTTCAAAATGAATAGTTGACTCGTGTTCTCTAAATATTAACTGTGTATTCTCTTGTGTTTTCAAAACCCTTCACTCATGGAAATAAAATAACGTTTGTTCTTTGGCCATAAAGTGAAGGCAGAGATACCATGGAGGGAACAGAGAAAATAGAAAATATAAGTAATGAGATCCAGAAATGAGAACCTAAGTCAGCTGGGAGGAAAGGTGAGCCAGAGAGAGGTGGAAAGATTGTTTACAGGTGCATTTTTAGAGTTATTTTGAGAGCAGAATGCCACATTTCCCAAGTATTTGAGGAAATTCAAGAAAATTGCATTATGAAGTGGAGGGGGCTGATGAACTATTGGCCCTAAGATTCCCTACTCATAGCACAAACTCTTACAAAGCCAAACAAACTTTTGCAAAAAGAAATTCAGACACACAAAGAAGACAGTGAAGAGAAAAAAGTCAGCTGCTTCTTTATAACCTGGTGGTCTTTCCTACGTTGGGAGCACTGACCCACAGAGGTGCTGAGGCAGATTGAGAGGGCAATGGACACAAACCAGACCAGGACAAACCTCACCACATGCTTTCTTGACAGCAGGGCTCCAAGCAGGGTCCCCCTACCTTTTCTAAGCTCCCTATGCTGCCAAGAAATGTGGGCACAAACACAATCTTCTTGTAAATCACACATGAACAAACCAGATAAGAAAATAACAAAATTGTATCTCTGTAAATGCATACTTAGAAATTAGACATGTTCATATCATGTCCTGTCACTTATGGCTATTGATTTAAAGTTTAGACCAAAAAGTGAATAATGATGGTAAAAGAGAGAAATATATATCTTCAGAAGGTGTGAATTAAGTGATACATTTTTTATGCAAATTTTCAAATATTATTTATTCCTTACAACCAAGAAAAATAACAGTCTCCTGAACAGCAGCCAGAAAACCTCTTGGCCAACCATGTTCTAAATAAACAAACCTCACAGCCACAGGAAAAACAAATAAAGCTAGCTCAGTAGCAATAAACACCAGTGTGCCTAGACATCCTTCAGACCTGAGGACTGCATTGAAGAGGCTCAGTTAAACTGGTGAACTGGATACTTCATCTATAAACCTTCTTACTTGTTACATTATAATGCTATATATATCATTTGATAAAGGACATATGTATATTTTTTAACCTAAGGTGAGCCAAGTCATTTCATTTATAGCAACTAGAGAAAGATGGGGGAGTGGGCCATCTGGGGACTAAAAGGAAATGTAAAAAAATACAATAAAGATAAAAAACAAAATGATGACAAAAAGGCTTAAAAGAGATATTTTAATTATAAAGTAACATAAATAATAGATGTTTAGGATGTAATTAATAAAATATTTGAATACATTCATACCAGTATTTTGATACCCCTTCCCACTCTTGGATGATTTCTTATCTGCTTAAATAATCTGGTAACAAAATCATCTTATGTACAGGTGCATCATGGGTCCTGGTTACAGAATCTGTAGTGGCTACAGAAGAGGTAAAATCTCACTGTATCTTGTATTAGTGAATCACTAGCAATATTGGATATGATGCAACTACAAAACTTGGAAAGTAAAATATAATCATTGAAATTTAAAAAAGAGCTTGAACAAGAAAAAAAAAAGATACCAATAATGAAGTCATAATTTTATAAGAAAATATACTTATCCTAATTTATAGTAAGAAAATATAAATATACACTGAGACAATTTTTGCTCCTCATCTGGGAACATAAAATATATAAATAAAATTGATAACTTATTCGGGTTTGTGTTCATGGAAATGGGCACTGTCATACATACCATGCATGAGAGGATACATGAGGATGTAGCAGTGCATTGCAAAATAAAATGGTACATACCCTGGTATAGCAATACTACTACTTGTAACTAAGGTATATTGGATATCTACTAACTGCTATACACCGATTTCACTGCAAAAAACTAGCACATTTGTATGTATCTATCAAGTTGGTAGCATTTTGTGTTCCCATTATAAAAAGGGGTAACTGATACTTAGAGGCAAAAAAAAGCCCCAAACTGCATCAATCCATATAATGAATATCAAACAGCTGTGAAAATAAAGATGATAAAATACATCATATTCTGATAAAAATAATTTCTAAAACACATAAAGTAAAATAATAAAGCAGCTTAAGACTGTATGTCCTTGGACATATTTGCATATGAAGGCATTAGTTATTTCTGAAAGATGAGTTGGGTAAATTGGAGAAATTTGGGAGGTAGATATTTTAAGGATACTTCTTATATTTTTATATATAAGATCATGTCGATATTAGCTCTAAGCCATATATAAGTTTATAAAAGTGTGATAGCTCTCAGTTGTTAAAAAGCATTATCTTGCTGCTACTCGTGGTTTTATCATATACATGCGAATCCTTAAATAAAGTATTATTCTGTTTTAAATTTTGGATATTTTTAAACATGCTGTGATAAAACCCGCTAACTATCCTCTTCTTTCTTCCGGCAATAACGTTCCCACACCACAGGTACGCATATCACGCCAAGTACAAGTAGAACACAGAGACCACATTTCCAACGCTCCCATACAGACCGAAGAACTGATGTCTCACCAGTGACATGGACTGAATTGTGTGTGACGTGCGACACTAAATAAGAGAAACCTTCTTGCCCTCTATCCCCCTTCTTTTCTTTTCTTTTTTTTTTTAGTTACGCTTGCATAACTATCTTTTTAGTTACGCTGGCATAACTATCTAGAAGTATAACCTCAAGGTGCAGCTCCTTTCCCTGCACTAACTGTGAGAGAGAGGCAGGGGTGTCCAACTCGTGGCCCAGGGTGGATATGAATGCAGCCCAACACAAAATCATAAATTTACTTAAAACATTATAAGATTGTTTTGTGATTACGTGTTGCAGTGTATTTAATGCGTGGCCCAAGACAACACTTCTCTGGAACGGCCCTGGAAGGTTGGATAATGCTTTCAGCCATTATAATCTTGTGTCTCTTTGTTATGGAAATACAGGCTATGCCCTAACTGATACCAGTGATATTCTAATGCATTCTTCTATTACTTACCTTGGATTCCACATTACGAGATACATCCATCCATGCTTGTACCTATTGTTTTTTCATTTTTCCTGCTTCAGAGAAGTACTCTGTTGTATAGTTAAAAATATATAGAGAGAATATTGTGACTTTCAAGTGATTCATAAGTTACAGAGGCAGTAAAATTTATAATAGATTTATAACAATGACCATAACAACACAAATCACAAGACATCTGATGTGTAAACCAAGCGTTATTTAGGAGGCTATTTATAACCTTAGATTTAGAGTGAAAAATATTGAAGATAAATTAAATCTTCATTTCATGAAACAAGGAAAGGAAAATAAAACTAAATTGAAATGAAGACAACATTAAAAGTAATGAAGGAAGAAAATCAGAAGTTACCCACAAACCTTTAATAAGCAAAAATCATGAACATATTGTGGGGTGTCTGATCAATGAAAGAAAAGGTGAGAGAAAGAGGGAAGGAGGGTGGAGTAAGAATTTGGTGATGCAGGTAAAAACCCTGGTGGGCATTGAAAATTAAAAAAGAATTATGCTCTTACAAATTAATACAAAGAATTGGTCTAAAGTGAAGTTATAGAAAGTTCGTATTTTAAACTTATTCATTGTGGACAATATGTAAGTAGCAATATTAGAAATAAAAATAGCCACCTGATTTGATTAGTGTGATTTATACAGCATCACTGCCTAACAAAAGCAAGTGCTCAGTAAATGTACATAGAGTAAATCATTGAATGCAGGGTTGAACAATAGTGCTTCAAAGTTTATGAGTTAACTATTACACAAAAGTAACCGGAATTTGCTGCTGTTGTAGTTGTTGGCATATTCTGATCCAAATAACATTATGTGAACTGCATCTATGCATTTCTGCAATTGTTTATCTCATTTTTGTGCTATTTCTCATTCAGTGCCTTATTATCCTATTTCAGCTACTCTAACAATGAATAAATCACAGTGGAAGTTAGCTCTTGGGGATTTGACAACCCTAAAAAAATTAAATGAGCAATAAAGATTAGGAAGCTGTCACTTTGAGATTTGTACAGCAGCATTTTGATTACAGATGTGAGAGACAAACCCACAGGCAGCTGCATTATTTCTTCATTACTTTCAACCATATGTACATCAAGGGATATTTTGTTTTGATATCTGCCAATCATGTCAACACATCTAATTTGTGCATCTTTTTAAAAAGTCCAAAAACTTTTTCTTGCTTTTTTGTAATAAATATATATGACTGCATCATGTTTGTATCCTCTTGAAACAGGATAAGACACATAAAGGGAGATGTAATAGGGTGGGTAGTATGAGCTAATGCAAAAGTGAGGAAAGACAAAACTTAAGGAGAAATAATGGGGGGCATAGACCTTATTGTATCATAAAGCAACTGCATGGAAGTTGATCGGGGGCACATTGTTCAACTGTTTCCAAGTCTCCACAAAGTCAAGTTCAATGTTAAAACCTGTTCTCTCTGCTGTGCTCCTAAAGTGTCTAAGTAAATCTAATTCCAGTGATAATTTTTTTCTAAAGGAAAAACTACATTGCATGCCAGTAGGAGGATATTTGCATTCCCTGATGGGTAGAATTAATGAGAATTGAAATATAACTTTTAAGAAAGTTACAGAATCTCCTTTCAAAAGAGGTCACATTTCTGACAAGTTAGTAGATGAACTAGTTGACTACCATCACTGATATTTCATCATTAGCCATTTGAATTTTCTTGACTTAAAAGAGTAAGCATTATGCAGGCTAGAAATAAATAGATGTTTCAGAGCTACATTTGATGGCAGTTTTTCAAAACAGCGTTCATAGCTGGAAGCCCAGGTTCTATAGATGATTTTCAGAGTGTCTATAAAGATCTTTCAAATCACATGCCTCTTTTATCTGTGTTTGTGCCTGTGTGCATTTTGTGAGCAGAGGATCTGCAGTTATCTTCACGTTTTCTGTAATCTGAGGTAGAACCACTGCATCCCCTAGGAATGCAAGTAAATAAAGAAAGATTAGATTAAGAACCTGAAAAATTACAAAAATATTTCTTCAGCTTCTGCACAAATATCCATTGGTCAAGAAAACTATTGCTGAGATACTTTATGCATTCAAAAATAGCTTTCTATGTTAATGTATGACATTTCATTACATTATCAAAAACATAAAATTATAGTGGTATGTTTGGCTGATCATTTAGAAGCTATCTATCAAATAAAAGTTCATTTCAAACCTATTCAATATCATATATTCTGTCCTATTACCTTATTAGAGAGGAGTCAGTAAAATAACTGTTTTCAGCCACCACAGAATTATTCATTTTAGTATTTTTTTCTGCTTTGAATTTTAAACAAGCCAGCATTGGAGATTCCTTGTGACCTTTAAAATATCAATCCATTTCACAGCAGCAGCAGGGAAAACAATGGGGCAGATTAAAAACACACACATAGACAAATACACACTTTGTGTGTAAACATTAGATATAGATACAATTTTTATTTTAAACAAAAACATAGTTTTTTTTTTTTTCTACAAAAGTACAGCACTATCATTTTTCTTTCTCCTCTTCAGGACTGATTACAAGAACAAACAATTTCCTTTTGACAGTGGAACAAGTGAGAAAAGAAAATGAATGTGTGCTCATTCCTTCCTTTTCTCTTATACACAAACTGCTTTTTCTCCTACTTATTTCATATTGATAACTTTTTCTCCATTCCTTTAAGCTCTCTAAGAGACAGGCTATTTATCTTAGAGTTGATGAGTGATAAAGTTTGGTAACTACTGCAAACAAGCTTGGCAAAGAAGCATCTTGAGTGGCCAGATATTTTCATCATTCTGTCATTTCATTTGCTTTGGCACAGAAAGGGGAAGCAAGAGAGATGTTACTTATGAAAATAACTGGGACTGATTAAGGAATAATTAATAGAGAGGAATCATCAGAATAATTTATTCTCAACCTTCCAAGGAATTTTTTTCTACCTTGATCAGAATTTTAAGAAGGTAAAGAATGCAATTATCAATAGTAAATAATTTTGTATCACTACAATTTTATTCTAAAATACATGATATTAAAATAACTTACACTTCAACTTCCATAGTACTCTTTATTTTTACTGAATGGATCAAACCTTTTTTTGTAGTTTTAAAGATATATGCATTTTTTAAAATCTAAAGATAATGTATCCCAGAAACTGAAAATCAACTATGAGAAAATGGGTTCTCCAGACGTCACATATGGTTTACTGAACATTAATGAATTAAAATCCCAAATTTTGCCAATACATTGTATGTGTAAAAGTATATGAATCAATTTACAACAGTTATGGTGATTCAAAATGACAGCTTGCAATATAAGGTGTTTTTTTTCTTTGCAATATTAATGTGACATTCAAATAAGCCAACTGTTACAATGATGTTATTAGGCAGAAAATATATTCATAACATTTGAAGCTGATATAAAAATACAATGATAATATCTTGAAGCACTGAATGGTAGTGCAAATTATACATTTTAGTTTTAGACAAATGTTTAACACAAAGATGATTAATTTTGCCAAATCAAGCAAAATTATCTTACTTTTCATTGGGACAAACACTGAACCATTTGTCTAAAATTTTGTAGTAGGCTTTTAAGTAACTTCTTTCTGCATTTAAATTTCCTACACAATAGTAAATATGGATCCTATAAAATTTTGAAAAGCGTAAAACAAAAGTTTTTTTTTAAATTTAAAAGTACTGATGTTTTCAAACTATTAAATTCTTCATCTCAACAATGAATAAAACATCAAATTCAAAGGCTCTTTTACTTAGGAATAAATGTACTGAAACTGAAAAATCAATCTGTTCAATGCGTTAGAAGATCTTAAGCACTTGTGGTAGATCATTGTTCGCTTGACGAAATTTAAAGGCTCCATCTGTTGAGCTTCATGTGCAAATTTTGTAACTCAGATTTTGTATATAATAATGCAAAATAAAATCGATGTAGCAGTAAATCATATTTTGGCAAGTGAAGACAGATTATATGACATGTTTAACATGTATTTTTGTATTTCGTTACAATGTACTCAGAATAGGCTGTGAAAGTTTTTTCTGAAAGGTGCCATGCCTCTTTGAAGTTTACAGGCCATCACACACCACAGGGTCCTGAGAACAGTGAAAGACCCCAATCATTTTGATGATGTATAAAAACAAACACGTGTTTTTAAATGAATAAAATATTATTTCATTTGCTCAGCACCAATCACTTTTCCAGAAAAATTGGTGAACTAAAACAGGTAATTTTGTAGTCACAAAAACATTACCAAACTTTTAAATGAAGTACCCCGAACTCTTATAACATTACACATTGAAATAAATGTGAGCCATGTATATGTTTAAGAAAGCTTAATAAAAATGAGTAAGGTACTTATTTTTCCAATCACTTATTCAAGTTCAGGGGCAGGGTGGCTGGAGCCTCTCCTGACAGCTCAGGGTGTGAAGTGGACCTCGACCCTGGACAGGATTTCCTTCCTGTAGCCTGTGATCACTCACACTTCCACAGCAGCTCACACTGGGACGATTTAGACATGCCAATTCATCTCAGGTTCACATCTTTTGACTCCCTGGGGTAAAGCCACACAGCCTTGGGGCAAACAAGCAAACCCCACACAGGCCACCACCCCTGCTGTGCTTCTGTTTTTTTCTCATCAATATTAAAACAAAATAACCTTGAATGAAATTCTACTCAAGGGCTTACTATACTTCATCAATATCCCTACTAGTCTCTGAGTTCAATAACAATGGGGAAGATGTCCACAGTGCTCACCAGTTTACTCTGATAAATTAGGATTGTTTCCTGAGAATTATACTGCAGTATCATGTAAATGCACCTCAAAAGTTAGTGATGTCACAGAATAAAAAAACTCAGGTCAGATTTGAGGGATGAGAGTCTCATGAATGCAGATGGTTCTAGAATAGCTTAAATATAAAGAGTAAAATTTTTAAGAGTAAAGACTGTTGCTGTGTTTTTGTTGTTGTTTGTTTTTGTTTTTTTGCCTTGTGACATGGCCTTACTTTGTTGTTGACTGACAGATATGTTGTATATGTGATAAACAGATACACAGGCCTTTAGTAGGAGACTTTAAGTTAGATAGCAGTTGGGTTATTTTAATGTTTCCTGTGCATATGGGTATCAGAGGCTTCTCATTTCTTTTTTTTTTTTTTTAAAGATTTTATTTATTTATTTTTAGAGAGGGAAGGGAGGGGGGAGAGAGAGAGAGAGAGAGAGAGAGAGAGAGGAACATCAATGTGCGGTTGCTGGGGGACATGGCCTGCAACCTAGGCATGTGCCCTGACTGGGAATCGAACCTGCGATGCCTGGTTCGCAGCCCGCGCTCAATCCACTGAGCTACGCCAGCCAGGGCGGCTTCTCATTTCTTTAGTGTACTCATCTTCGTCTTTCCCCTTTGGGGTTCCCTGCGCACTGCTCCATAGAGCAATTCTATATTTTGTCTTTTACCTATAACTCACTATTATTATATGGAAGCTTTGTTGGTGTCATAATCAAATGTAGAGGAAGAACATTCTAGAATGATTTTCAGCCGCTAGCTATAGTTTTCCTAATTGATTTTTTTGGGTCTCAGGGTCTGTTTGATTATGTTTTTACCCCTGCAGGTGAGACAGAAAGGCTGGAGGGACCTCAAGCAGGAAAGAATCTCTCTCCCTTGCTGGGACAAGTTTTCTGATAAAGTTCTTCAGCCTGCAACGGAGGCATTTGTTCTAGAAGATTCACTGCTTCCCAATGGTCATGCTTCCCTTTACCTACCAGGATCACAAGATCATCTTTCTTGAATTCTGACACTATAGCATTCCTAGAAAGAAAGAAGATGAAAGCACTGAGCTTGGAGGTGCTAAGTCTGCAGTCTCACCTTGGGACTGCTGGTGTCACACCAGGGTTTTCTGACTCTTACATTTGTCCATTATCCACTTCCAGCAACCCAAGTGCTCCTACAAGTACATAACTCCAGAAATGTATGCTCTAGGTAAGCAGATCTCAACTGTGACACTCTGGATTTGCCAGGCAGTTCAGATCTGCCTGGCAACCTCAGTCCTCTAGTGAGTCTAAGAAAAGCCATGGATTTTCAGTTTTTCAGTCATTTCTTAATATAAGGACAGGAGTAATAATTTAAAATATATTAATATGGAAGAACTGAAATGAGAAGACTCTGCCAGTATATTTTAAATTACTTTTTCATTTTTCTTTAGAGAAAAACATTTTTGTAAATTAATTGGGTGTACACTGATGTCACATGTGGGCACAGGTACCCAGGTTCTTAGTGATTGCAGACAAGAAATTGAACAGAACACACAGAGTTTATAGCAGAAAGAGAGAGAGAGCAGTTACTAAGTGAGAGTACACTCCTCAGAACACGGGAGCTGGCCAACTCTGAGCAGAGATTGACCACAGGGGCTGAAGGGATTCTATTCTTACAGGGCAGATATTTCCTGGCTAGTTTTGGTGAGCTTTTTTTGGACATGTACAAGCAGGAATATTACTTTACAGCTACTGTGCATGTGGTCTCCCATGATTTCCCTTGATTGGTCAATGGGGAAGGGGTTCCCACAATGTTAATTTATTATAATGCGATTATAATGAAGCAGGGGTCATGTAGCATCTTCTGCACAGGTGCATTCATGATTCACCATGATTCAGCGCTTTTCTAGAAAGCAGGAACAACTGGTTTTAGAACAGGATCTCTGTCCTGTATCAATGTCCTTCATCTTAGCCCTGGGGCACCTCAGGAGTTTCCTCTTTCCTGACTATCTCCTGCCACACTGAGACATTCTTAGTTGTGTGGAAGGAATGGAACCCTACATTTTATTTGTTATATTCTTTGGTTCAACTGATACACACTTAAACTGGAGCACAGGAACACCTTGTGGACAGCTATTCTGATTGCTATAGCAGGATTTTGATATTGTGACTTCTCCCACATTTCAGAAGCAAATATTATAACAAGACTGTAAATAGCAAAAAAACATAGCTATGTGCATATCCCAATTGCCTGTCATCCTGCTGAGCATAATTGCATTTTGCATATCATATACCTATTATTTGACCCAGGTGAACTAATTCAGTGCTGTGAATATTGCCTGAGTTGTAGAGTATTTAGAAAAAGAGGATAAGGGGTGAATTTTTAAATAATTCCCTCACAGTAATTATAACCCACATACATATAACTCTTTGGATGACAGCCCCCACTTGCCTTCACACTGGTACTGAGTGGTGACCATCAGGGCGGAGAGAGTTCAGGGCTTCTGAAAAGTGATTTAAATTAACGTTTAGTAATACATTATATAATGTTTTCAATGACTTAATATTATCCTCAATTTTAGAAGAAAAACCCACATATTTCTGTACAAGATGAAAAACTGATGAAAGTAAAAAGATTTCTTAAAACATTTAAGATCTTGAATCACACTCTAAAAAGATAAATAAATGTCAGACAAGCTAAATCTGTATTCTATACTTGACACGAACTGCGAGTGTGCTGGTGCATTTTGAAGTAATAAATGATAAAAATGGTTTTGAAATGGAATCTTCAAAGGGACTGCAGAAAAACATTTGCAGGATTTATGCCTGTAGTTGCGTGTGTGAGCGCGCATGCTCAGGTATGTGTGGCTGTGTGTGTGCTGTCAATAATGGAGAAACTGACACTGAATGCAATTGAATCAAGGAATTCTGTTTTGGCGCAAGATTATCATGAATGAAGGAAACGTTTGCGACCAATTAAACCTGCCTGTCTGAAGAGGAGCTGCATTGAATTAGCATGTTTGTACTTAGGGTGAAGATGCCAATTAGCAGCACAGAGGCCACATGTATCTCACAAACAGTGAGTTTTTTGTGTGTATAATATTTAAAAATCTAGTAATTAGTTGTCCAGATGTAAGTAACAAAATGTTTTATGTACACATTTCAGTGTCCATATTTTTCTGTGAGGTGGAGGGTCTATCAGCACTGCCTACCAGTCGGTGACTGGGCCTCCTCTGTGGCCACCTTCTCTAAATGGAGAATGTACTCCCCAGGGCATCACTGTGAAACCTCAAATCCATTCTACACATTCTTCTAATTTTTCAGTTGTCTGTAAATAACCAAGTTTGGGTACTCTGATATGCAGTGTACCCACACAATGAAACTTGAATAAATTTAAACAGATTGAAAGAATTGCCATATTTTTCCATTACAGGCACTTAATTTATATCACTGGGATCAGATAGTTGAATATAGAATGGTATGCAAGAGACTCGTAAAGTGTTCTTTTTACTGCCGTCCGTACTCATTGTTATAATGTTATTACATTATACTGTATAATATAATAATGCATTAATGGTGTTATGGGCCACATTATTTTTCTGTACTCCATTATAGTGTGACATTTGTGACTTACACACCACAGCATATCAAAGTTGCCCTCTAATTCCAACAAAATGCATGACCTGCTTCACCTTTTTTGAATATGCTGTTCTCATCAATTGGACTGCTTAATCATGCATCTTTTCCATAGTTATGAAAACAATGCCCACCATTCAGAAGTCAGCCTAAATGGTACATTTTGCATGCAGCTTTCACAGAAGCATCCATCTCAATAATTATATGCTTTTAACTGAACCAACCAGAAATGTCCCTTTATTTTTGACACATTAAATTTGACTTGTATTTAGTAATGCGAACTTTTAAAATTCCCCAACCAAGCTTTAATCTTCTAGAGAGAGATGATTTTCTTTAAGACTACATTTTTAGAATGGTTTTAGGATCATAGCCAATTGAACAGGTACAGACATTTCTCATGCTCACTCTGCTCCCGCACTTGCATAGCCTCTCCCATTATCAATAATCTCCATCAGAATGGTACATACGTTACTATTGCTAAATCTACACTGATACCTCATAATCACCCAAAGTCCATAGATCCTTATGCTTTATTCTTGATGTCACACATTCTATGTGCTTGGACAAATGGGTAATAACATGTGTCCTTTATTATACTGTCATATAGAACAATTCTGCTGCCCTAAAACTCCTGTGCTCTGCTTATTCATCCCTCCTCCTGTCCCAACTCAGGGAACAATGAATTTACAGTTTTGACTTTTCCAGATGCTATATATTTGGAATCGGGTAGTGTGTTGACATTTCAGATTGTCTTCTTCACTTAGAAATGTGGATTTAATGTTACCCCATATCTTTTTATGGCTTGGTAATTCATTTCTTTTTGGTAGTTCATTTCTTTATAGTCTAATTCGAAGCTGGATAGTGTTAGCCCTCAATTTTGCCCTCCTTCAATGCTGCATTGCCTATTCTTGGTCTTGCCTCTCAACATAAGCTATAGAATTGCTTTGTCAATATGCACAAAATAACTTGCTGGGATTTTTATTGGCATTGCATTGAATCTATATATCAAGTTGGGAATAACTTATGTCTTTGCAATGTTGAGTCTTCCTGTGTATGGGATTTGGAATATCTCTGCATTCATTTAGTGCATCTTTGATTTCACTCATCAGAGTTCTATAGTTATCTTTACATAAATATTGTACACATTTTGTTAGATTAATATCTAAGTATTGGTAAAAAGGTAAATCTCATGCTCTATGTCTTTTACTACAATGAAAATCAATAACAAAATCAGGAACTGATTTCTGAGAAATGAGAAAAAGCTACCAAATTGGGTTGTGGTTTTTATTTCTTTGCATTCAATGGAGAAGACAACTTATAGGAAAATAATATAAACTCTTGTTTCTGCAAGAAAATATGGGGACTTCCGGCCAAGATGGAGGCATAGATAAACACACTGTGCCTCCTTGCACAACCAAAATAAGGACAACAATTTAGGAAAAAAAAAAAACAACAACCAGTACTGATAGAAAATTGAACTGTATGGAAGGCCGACAACCAAGGAATTAAATAAGAAATATTCATCCAAACCAGTAGGACGGGTGGAGTTGGGTAGCTGGGCAGAGAGGGGTCGGAGCAAAGCAGTGGCTGGAGGATCCCTGGCACTCAGCAGCAGTGGGCAGACCCAGAGAGGCTGCGGATTGTGGAGGGCACAGGACCCAAGGTGGCTGGCAGATGGGGTGGTCCCATATTCACATGCAGATAAACCAGATGAAACTGGGGAATGAGATAGACCAAGCAACCCAGGGCTCCAGCCCCAAGAAATAGAGCCTCAAAACACCAATTGGAAACACCTGTGTGGGTTGAGATGCCGGGAGAGACTCCCAGCCTCATAGGAGAGTTTGTTGGAGAGACCCACAGGGTCCTAGAACATCCACAAGCCCATCCACATGAGAATCAGCACCAGAAGGGCCCAGTTTGCTTGGAGAAAGTGCGGGAAGTTCCCTCTCCTCTCGGACTCCGCCCCCACATACAGCATCACAACCCAGCTACTGGGTTGCCCCACCTTAATGAACACCTAAGTCTCCGCCCCTCACTACGTAATAGGCAAGTTAAGACCAAAAAAAAAAATAATAATAAAATAAATGGCCCAATGGAAAGAAAAGATCAAAGCTCCAGAAAAAATACAACTAAGCAACTAAGCACCCATCGGATGTACGATTCAAAGCACTGGTGATCAGGATGCTCACAGAATTGGTTGAATTTGGTTGCAAATTAGATGAAAAAATGAAGTCTATGCTAAGTGAAATAAAGGAAAATGTACAGCGAACCAATAGTGAAAGGAAGGAAACTGGGACTCAAATCAATGGAGTGGTCTAGAAGGATGAAAGAAACAACTAAACAGAAGAGAATGAAGAAATAAGAATTCAAAAGAAAAAAAATGAGGAGAGGCTTAGGAAACTCCAGGACATCTTTAAATGTTCTAACATCCAAATTACAGGGGTACCAGAAGGAGAAGAGGAAGAGCAACAAGTGGAAAAGCTATTTGAACAAATAATAAAGGAGAACTTCCCCAATCTGGCAAAGGAAATAGACTTCCAGGAAGTCCAGGAAGCTCAGAGAGTCCCAGAGAAGTTGGACTCAAGGAGGAACACACCAAGGCACATCATAATTACACTAGCCAAGATTAAAATGAAGGAGAGAATCCTAGAAGCAGCAAGAGATAAGGAGACAGTTACCTATAAAGGAATTCCCATCAGACTGTCAGCTTATTTCTCAAAAGAGACCTTACAGGCAATAATGGGCTGGAAAGGATTATTGCAAGTCATGAAAGGCAAGGACCTACATCCAGGATTGCTCTATCCAGCAAAGCTTTCATTTAGAATGGAAGGGCAGATAAAGTGCTTCCCAGATAAGGTCAAGTTAAAAGAGTTCATCATCACCAAGCCCTTATTTTATGAAATGTTAAAGGGACTTATCTAAGAAAAAGAGGATAAAAACATATACAGTAAAATGACAGCACACTCACAATTCTTAACAACCACGCCTCAAACAAAAACAAAAACAAATGAAGCAAACAACTAGAACAGGAACAGAACCATAGAAATGGAGATCACATGGAGGATTAGCAACAGGGGAGTGGGAGGAGTAGAGAGGGGGAAAAGGTACAGAGAATAAGTAGCATAGATGGTAGGTAGAAAATAGACAGGGGGAGGGTAAGAATAGTAATGGAAATGTAGAAACTAAAGAACTTATAAGTATGACCCATGGACATGAAGTAAAGGGGGGAATGTGGGTGGGAGAGGGTGTGCAGGGTAGAGCAGAGTGAAGGGGGAAAGTAGACCAATTGTAATGGCATAATCAATATACTATATTAAGAAACAAAAAAATATGGACATTTACTTATCCGTATAAGACCAAAAATAACTGAATTTTCCTGTAGCCAGATGATATAGTAGTAGCTATTAGTTATTGAATGTTTGCTATTTTCCAGACCCTCTTCTAACGCTTTGCATGTAGTTCCAACTTCTGAGTTGGAAGTATTATTTTCTCCAATTTAACTATGTAGGAACTCATGCCCTCTCGATGTTTAAAAGCTTGCATAAGGTCACACATGTAACAATTGGCTGAAGTGTGGTTCTGGAATTGATGCTGTTAATGACTTCACTAGCCTGCCTTTTGTTGTTCTCAGAATTTCATCATTTGAATCCATTATACCGGATAAAAAAAAATCACATCATACTTCAGTTGATCAAAATACCCCAGGTGATTACTGTCACATGTCACAAGAATTGATGGAAATTAAGTGATATGTGGCTTTCTAAAGAAGACTCTCTAAAAAGAAAATACCACAGCCCTAAAATCCAACCTGCATACAATACAAAAGACCTAAGGCCTAAGAGTACACCGTGTGGTGTTAGTGCACAAATGCTGACTACTGCAATCTTCCCCAATGATATTTTTCCCAGACTTTTTCAATATCTTTCTTCTATAAAGGAAAAAATTCTCAGAATGTGTTCCCTCTTTCAAATGTCCTCTGTATTTTTAAGCCACTGTCTCAATCATGTTTAGTTATAATTTCTTTTTCCACCCCTCCATATCCAAAATTAAAAACACTAAATAATGAAATAAACCCATTCGACTCTTCCCAACATACGTATCATTATTTTTAAATTATCATTTATGCTCTTTGGTCTAATCTAAGAGTGTATTCAATTGTACTCACCTTGTTTAGGGAGAATACAGAGGTGCAAGTGCATAGTATGTCATATGCCTATCCTTTCATATTGAATTATTGGTTTCATATTTTGTACCAGGCTTAAGAATTCCTGTTTTGATACAGAATTTCTCCCCCTCTGAGACTAGTTTTTCATCAAAGATATCTATCCAGAGAAAAACATCTAAGCAACTTACTATTTGCCATTTTATCTATAAAATGGGCTATTAAAGAACGTCTTTTAAGGCCTAAGGGAAGAGGATCTCACTCATAAGTCCCCAGGAAATTCTGTCACATTGTGGAGAGTAAAATGACTTTCCTACCTCTGCAGACCAAGCCTAACTGACAGTAAGAGCAAACATTCACTGAGAGTTTAGTGTGTACCAGTTAATGTTGTGAGTAATTAATATGTAGTAACTGAGGTACTAATTTTAAAGATGAGGAAGTTGAGGCACAAATTATTCAAAGAAATTGTTCAATTCCAATTGCTTAATTGTTCAATTCCTGAGAAGCAGAGGAGCAAAGATTTGAGCCCTAGCTAACTGGTCTAGCTTCATCATTATACAGAATGGGGCAAAAGTAGTTTCATAGTTGTGCGTATGTGCAACACAGAGTTTATTTTGGTATTATTATTGATTAGTTATTGTATTATTTTCCATATGAACAACTGTAAACCTACTTTTTCCTCAGCCTGTATTATTTCAGTATTACTAATTATTTTAAGAGGAAAGGCCTGAGCATATTTCTTTTTGATATTCTATAATTCTGTCTACATGAATATATCTGTAATTGAAGATGAGATGAAGAGATATATAGAAAATGCCTTTAAGAATAGTAATGAAGCAGAAATTATAATAAGTCTTTATATATATTATTGATTTTAATTCATAAAATAATTATAGTATTATTATACGTTATACACATGGGACTATGACCTTGGTGGACACTATAATAATAATAATAATAATGGCTTATATACAAAAATTATTCAATCCCTATATTAATCCATATAAATAATAACATGTAGGTGAGGAGCACATATGGCATTGCATTGCCCATTGCCTGAAGACTTCACACTTTGTATATAATATAATTTAGAGTTGACAATGAGTTTCATTATTAGTAAATGTAAGGGAAAACACTATTCTATAACTCTAAGAAACCATCATGTTGGCATTATGGTTTGTTTGCATGGACTTCCTTTAAGGAATTCCACTCATAATTTCATACATCAACACTTCAAAAACCTCAGCAAGAAAATAGCAAACAACTACAGGAATGTGGCCACCTCAAATCCCAGTCAATTTGCTTTTTATTTCATTAATTTCCTTTTTTTATTATTGTTGCATTACAGTTGTCCGAATTTTCCCCCGTTGCTCTCCCCTGCCCACCCACTGCTCCCACAGTCAATCCCTACCCTATCATCCATGTCCATGGGTCACATGGGTCATTTATTGCACCTATGACAGGAGCCTAATGAACAACACACACAAACGAGCAAAATAGAACCAGGGGTGTGGAAATGAGGGACAGACTGACAGGGGTCAGAGGGGAGTCAGAGAGGGATAAGGGAGGGATAAAAGGGGAAGGGCCTAGTCCATTTAATTTTTTATTGCAGAGTCCTTATTTCTAGTTATAGATCTTGGTCTCAAGTTTCAAGCCTTGAAAAACTCACATAACTAATTTAATAAAGCTTATATAACTGATATGTTCTACTTCTTGCTGTTTTCCACACTCTACCAAATAAATTATGTAACAAATGTTTATAATGCTTGGGTTATGATGTCAGTTTGTTGTATTGACATGTTTTTGTTTGTTTAATTGAGAGAAATGTCTCAACATATGATGATAATAAAAAAATTTATGATTAGAATACAAAATATTTTAACATGGCAAATATATATCTAAACATTGTCATTAAAACATAGAGCTGTAAGTACCAATATAGTTAGACATTTATATCTTAAGTCATATTTATTATAATTCATATAGTTTTAGACATACATGTTACCACTGTAAACACACACATTCTCCCACATAAAATAAATACCTACATACCCAATGTTCTTACATTTAAGAAATGTCTATGATCTTACCAAGGTAGATCAAGTGTACACTTTGAGATTTGAAGAAGTTCTCAAACAAAACCAGAAAAATTGCCAGTAAAATAGTAATATTTCTCAAACTGATTCTCATATACCAAGATAATAATACTAAAATTTAAAAGTAATACCCTTATAATTACTGTTAACTATTTATGAGATTTTATTTGTTTTATTGAGATTTGGCTAGGCAGAATAGTTAGTCCTACAGTTATTTTGTTGAGAAGATACAGAACTATCACTCATTCTAAACACTATCAGTTTTTGATATAAATACAGGACATTAGAGAAGTGTTTTCCCTTGAGTTGGGGAAGCACACGGTGAGCCCCGGCTGTGCATTTGTGGCAGTTGTGTGGGGGTGGTTGTGAACAGATGGTTCTTCTTTCATTCATTCACTTGGTTTTACTTCCCTTTCAATAAGCCTCCCTCGGCATACAGAGATTTTTAATAATCATTTCCCTAGTTAGTATTAGCTTCAAACTCAGAGTATTTAAAGGAAAACTATGAAGAAAAAAAAAACATGTATACAGATTAAGTTAAACTAACAACTTAGCAAAAGGATTCTCTTTCCTTGTGACAACCTCTTTGATTCATTTTTAATTCATTTCTACATAATCATTTTCTTTACTTTTTATTGCTTGATAGGAATCAATATAAATAATTATCCATTTGAATTTATTGTTTTAAATAAATTCATCATAACAATTTCCCCCCAATTTGAAAATATTCCAAACATTTAGTATTTTTTCACTTGAAAAAAAAACAAAGAAGTTACATTCTTATCTTTATTCTTTATTTAATTAGCACGGTAATATTTTAATGTAAAATATACTTAATATCCAATATTAAAATATATTTGTGAGTTAAATCCAACTTTATGGGGACAAATAAAAGTTACATAACTATACAGGTTGTACACAGATCTTGTGAGGTCTAATCACACCATATTTACTGATTTGTTTTTCTGTTCTAAATCTATCCTTTTAATAATTATTTTTTAAAGATTTTATTTGTTTATTTTTAGAGAGGGAAGGGAGGGGGAGAGAGAGAGAAACATCAGTGTGCGGTTGCTGGGGGACATGGCCTGCAACCTAGGCATGTGCCCTGACTGGGAATCGAACCTGTGATGCTTGGTTCGCAGCCCGCGCTCAGTCCACTGAGCTACACCAGCCAGGGCCCCTTTTAATAATTTAAGTTTAAGGAGAGCATTACTTTTCAGATAGGTTTTACAAAATATTAATTACTAATTTCACTTTAAGTGGGCAAGTGCTTCCCAGTTTTAGAAATTTACATCCCCACTCTCATGTTATTAATCAAAATGCTGAGCTTGATTTAATGTTGACGCCTCCCCCAGCCCTGCTGCAGCAGCGGGTCCTGGGGAGCCCAGAGTAGGTGCAAAGCACTGTGATAGCTCCCTTCCTTTGCCTGGGCCCGAGAATTCACACTTGGTTCCTGCTGGCCTGCAGCTGTTTTGTGGTTCAGGTGGTTGGAGAGAAAGGAAAGTTAAGGGGTTTCTTACTTGCCTGATATTATTCCTTGCCAGATTAATGAGATATGTCTGCTTTCAGTATCTGCTTGTGTTTAAAGCTGATTTCTTCCTTTGCTTGGACCCTAGTATCTCTGCGGGCTTCTCATGCATACACACCCTTTGGGAATACTCATTTCCAGTTCCCTTAACGAGGTTCAGCGCAGCCAGTGGCTCGCTGGAGCTACTGTTCCCCAACTCAGAAGAGACAATTGTGAGATTTTCCTGGATTTTGTGAGCAGTTTGTTAAACACTACCATTATTAAAAATTAAAATATGTGCATATGGAAGTTAAAATAATTTTACAAAGAAAAACATAGCAAATACTCATTACTTCTGGGTAATTTTTAAAATTCCATTACAAAATTATTGAAAAATATATTATGGAAATGAATCAATTAGATAAAGGACATAAATATATGTGTCCAATTTATAACTTCTCAGCTGTACTTTGAATCTTTGTAATGTTGGTAAGGATCGCTTACTGGTAGATGTAACATTTCCAGGTAATAAGTCTTTTATCCATCTTGAGTTTATTTTTGTGTGTGGTATAAGCTGGTCAGGTTTTATTTATGTTTTTTTGTGCATTGCTGTCCAGATCTCCCATCACCATTTGTTGAAGAGGTTATTTTTACTCCATTGTAGGCTCCTGACCCCATTGTCAAATATTAATTGACCATGGAGACATGGGTTTATTTCCGGGCTTTCTATTCTGTTCCACTGATCTGTCTGTCTGTTCTCATGCCAGTATCAGACTGTTCACAGAAAATTTAAGGACAACTATGCCAGGTTATGTGCTCGGGAATGAGAGAATTATGTGGGTTCAATTTTAACCATCTCCAAATGTGAAGTACAGACATATCTGCACTGTGGCATTCTGGCTAAAGCGACACTAAAGAAAGAAAAACACACAAAATTCAGCATAAAAGAAAAGAATGATAAATGGCATAGACCTAGGTTTACAGCCAGGAGATAGGCAGACTGAGACACCAATCTTTAAAAGAGCACATGGAGCAAGCTATAGATCAGTGACAGAGAATTATGAGACTTTTTTAGATTCTGGAAATTTGATTATTCTTTTGCATGCATTTTTTGGTGGATTGTCCATTTCCTTTCATAATTAACAGTGAAACTAAAAAATAATTGCAGGCAGACTTACTACCTCATTAGAATGGGAAAGAAAGCATATTTAAAGAGTTTTATTTTCCAAAGATAATTTTAATGTGAGGAAGATCTTAAGGGAGAAAACAAATATTTTTAAAATAATATTTTTAGACTCTAGGCTGAAATCAGGATCCAAAAGTATAACATGAATGTATATGTTCTTTCCACTCTCTGCTTTCACACCCATTTTTCTTTGGTGTGAGATTATGTTTATTTCTCTACTTCAGAACTGATTAGGTGTGAATTCCAGTTTGATAGCTATACATTCACCTTTCATAGGAGTCTCTGTGGCAATAGAGAGTATTTGTTTGGCTTAAGGGTCTTCTAAGTGTTATGAAGGTTTAAGGAAACAGATTGTCCTACAAACCAAGTTTTTTGGCTTTGGTTTTGTGGTTCCCTCAGCTAATTGGTACATAATAAACTTTAAAATACAATACCACCGGAGTTATTTTGTTAGGTTTCCCTGCCCCTATGATGACAAGAAGGGAGGGAGAGAAGATAACAAGAAAATGCTAGACAATATCAACAGTTTTGAATTTGCAAATGCATACAACTAGATTGCACTTAAAATATATGTATATGCTTACATGCAGGGAGGAGCTGATGTCTTCATTTTATATTTCTGCATAATAAGTTACCACATAAGCACAGCTTAAAGTAACGTGCATTTATTATTTCATGTTGTGTGTGGGCCGCGCCTGAACACAACTTTCCTGGTCCATCTGTTGTTGTTACATGGGCTGCATCTCACACAGAGGTTGGAAGGATCCTACTTCAGGCTTATTTAGGTGGTTGTCAGACTTCATTTGGTAGCTATATGATGAAGGGCCCTGGCTTTTTACTAGCTATTGGCAAGAGGCTGTCTGAACGTCCCTGAAGCCACTTGGAGTTGCTAGAGCCTACTCTGAGTTTCTTGCCAAGGGGGCTTTTCCAACATGGCAGCCTTAATGGATGAGTCAGCAAGCAGGTGCTGTGAGTGCGGCTAGAGCCCAGGTGCTTTCGAAAGGGCTTTCACCTTGTTATGTGAGGCCTGTGCAGAATCATCTCCTTTGTGATGAACTCAAATCAGCTGAGTTTATTACAGGCACACTTCAAAGATAGTGCAGATTCGGTTCTAGACGACCATAATAAGACAAGTAGCACAATTAAGAAAATCATGATCCTTTCGTTGGTGGATAGTCTTACCATCAATTTGTAAAAAAATGCAACATCTGTGACATGCGAAAAGAGCAAAGCTCAACAACAGGAGGCGTGCAGTTGTGTCTGAAATGCCCTTTCACTCCGTCTTCATTCTTCACCTGCTCACCTCTGGGTGAATACAGGAAGCTGCCTGCTGCCCCTCGGCTTGAATTATTTATTCATGTTTAATTTGAACTGCAATTGTTAACATAACCAGGTTTTAAAACAATAAATATGATGATACATGTGAAAGTCGATAGGTTAGAAATAAATCCCTCACACTGACTCTTGTACGCCTCCATCTGGGAGTCCTGCAGGAAACTTGAAATCAGTATAAGCCAAACTGATTTTTTTTCTTACTTTGGAACCTGATCCCCCATTTGCAATCTTCTACCTCCGTTAATGGCAGTCTACTATAGCCACCAGAAAACCGAGAGTCCTTTTGCATCTACTGTGCAGTTACATCTTTAACCTCTTCCTAAATGAGTTGCTCTGAAATATCAGCATGGGAAAGCTTGCTCCTAGAGTTTGCTGAGCTTTATTCCCAGAGTTCCTGATTCAGGAACCAGGTTTCATTTCTATCAACTTTCCAAGTGATGCTGATGATCCTGGGCCTGGGTCTCTCTGTATTGCCCTGATCCAAGGATCTTTCAATTTAAGTCATTGCAGTGATGAAGGATGCACTGTTCAAATGAGACCAGCTAACAGTTTCTCCAGTGCCAGCGGCCAGGTGTTTTCCCCATAGGGACTAAGATGAGCAACAAGAATCTCTCTCTTGCAGAATTTAAATGTTAGAGGTAAAGACATGATGTTTCTAACTGATGATGAGAGCCCAAGCTGACAGCAAGTTACAGAATCTGTGAAGCTTCAGTCATTCACAATAGGAGAATCTCAGAAAAAAATCATTAGCCAAAGGATACTCAGGTATAAGAACTCTAGTTAGTTGGCAATAGGAGAACCAAGGAAAATGAAGAGTTACCAGAACACTGACTGGTACTTAAGGAACTCTGCTCTGGATGTGAAGTGGAATGATGGTGAAGGGTGGGTAAAAGGAGCTCCTGGGGAGGTGAATGCTTCCGAGTTACCTTGCAGCCTTCCTGAGACCCGGCACTGTTGTGATCCCTGCGTTTTCCATAATGCTTCACCTCAAGTCTTTCCTCCCCGGGTGCCCCTGCATCCTGTGCACTGTGTCAAAATTCCTGTCTTGGTACCGTTGTGATACAATTTTGGTTCACATGCCTACTCTCAGAACAAATCCATGGATATCTCATTGATTCTTTCTACTACGTGTAGCACTTCCGAATTTTCACACCATAAATGGCTTCATTTGTATTTGCTGTTAACTTAAATAAATAAATGCAGGGGAGTTTCTCAGGCAGAGGGCACAGACGGGGCAAATGTCCTAAAGCAGGAATGGGTTAGAAGATAGAGTACCGAGAAAAGCAGAAGAGATTAAGAGTGGAAGGAAGAGGGGACACGTGCAATGGAAAAGGGATGATGTAGGGGCTTGTGGGCTGTTGTCAGAACTTTGGCTGTTAGTTTTTATACAAGAGGGAGGGTGGCTTTTTAGGGGAGGAGTTTGACAATCTGCCTTCTTTTTCTTTTTCTATTTATGACTTTATTTACTGGTGTTCAATTACAGTTGTCCTAATTTCCTGAAAAGATCATTTGGAATGCAAGTAGGACTGGAAATGCTTGTTAAGGAATGAATATATCCTTTACAAGTCCTAGAAAGGGAATGTTTCATAAGACAGTTGTCTGTAAGCATGTAACATAGACAAGGGAAGTTACGATGATGATTTTGTGAGCCAAGATTATTAGCTAATTACAACTGGATAGTTTATTTTTGTTGCTGGAACTTAGCTGCCTGATAGATTACACTTGAGTTTATGGGTCACCGCAACCTCAATGCTGCAGGCACTGCAGCAAACTGTCAAAAATGTAGTTACCATTTAAATGGTGTTTCTCCATGTAACTATGCTTCTCGACATGTCCAAGGTCCCGTCAGGCCCTTTCTCACTCTCCAGATTCTCCCAGTTACAGATTTTCTTTCCATGCCTCCGCTGCCTGTTCTTCACTTTATTACCATGATTAACTTCTACCCAAACTGCGAAACACAGGTTAAAATATTCCTTTCTGAAGTTTTGCAAAATCTACCCTAATCAGGTTCAGAAATTCCCTTCTTTGCCGGCATCACATATTTTACATCCCAGCAGTATATCCTTTATTACATTTAATCTTACTTATCTAACATAACAGTGAGTTTCTTGAGGGCTACAAGGCATGGAAAATCACATTGTCGCATTTGCATAGTATTGGAAGTAAATAAATATTTGAAACAGCTGAGAAATGAATGTCCATTTGCTATTTGATGCTCTGTGTTCAATGACTTGTTCATTCAGCTCCTGGCCCTTGTTGGGCCTTGTACCGTCCTCTAATGCAATTGTATGTGTCACTGTGAATTACTATGTGCTGTTATGAGCTGTTGCAAGTTTTCATGTGTTTCTTCCCAATATTTGCCCTTTGTACTCTAAATGGAGTTTAAGTTGCTTATATCCCAAAGTCTAATGATCCTATTATTTCTACTTCTCCCTGGAAATCTTTAGTTTAGTGTTCCATAAAAATACTTTATAAAACGTAAAGCATCATACATACTGATGTTATTATCCAGTGATGCTTGCTGATTAAAATTATTGAGGTCACTGATAAGAGTGGGCACATTAAAACGTGAAGGCTGACACAAACATTTGCATAGTGGATGACTCATCAGTTCTGACTGTTCGGCAGAAAGCACCGCTTCTGCACCTTCTCCGGAAGTTCAAGACTTACCAAGAAGATGTCAGAGTGTGTGAGAACACTCTGATTACTAAAAAAGAGAATGTGGTAAGTCAGAAAGACTGCCAGAAAAATATAATTGTATTATTTCTGCCAGAGAAGTAGCACGCCTGAAAAATAGCATATGCACAGATATTTTACTGATGTCATATTCTGGCTTTGATATTATGTCCTAAACAAACGTGCTGTAAGAATGGACAATAATTGCTTTTGTTATATTAGAATTAAGTAAGTAATCATAATAACAACAAAGAGAAAGTGTCTAATCATTAACTATCAATTACCATAAATAAAAACTTAGAAAATTCTCCCTTCAGGGAAAATAAGTATCTTGTATCTATTGCTATTATGACTGGCTCTTATAAATGTTGTTTATGCCTTTGGCATGAAGTGTATGCAATATTTAAAGGACACGCATTCTTTAAAATGTGAAAATACATTTTAAAAATATCTTTCTTAACCCTACAAGTGACTTTGGCTATTTTTTCTTAGATAGATAAATGTGCCATTTTAAATAAGGAAGAAACACATCTTCATTTCACTATTATATGCACAGAAAAGAACACAGAAAAATAAAAATCTAGTGAAGTAGCCAAGCCTTAATGAATATTTGTAAATATGTCAGTTCTCTGCTATTATAAAGAAATGAAGTGGCAGATGAGAGATTTTAAGCTGGTTTGCTCTGCTGCAATTGAGACAGAAACATGTTTTACCAAAATGTAAGGGCTAGGATATATAATTTCACAAAACTGCTTCATAAAACTACATATTTTATATTTTTATTAACATATGTTTCTCCTTTGGTGTGCTTTCCAATTTTTCTTTTTTATAAAATCGTTCCCACACTGGTTCCCTTTTTAAAACACGCTTGAAGCATTTTTTTCATTGCCCACTAACTAGTTTCATGTATTAATTCAACCTAGTATTAAAACTCCCTCTTCTTTTTACTGCTTTTAATCGTTACCTGAGGATATGCTCATTGATTTTAGAGACAGGAGAAGGGAGGGAGGGAAGGAGGGAGTGGGGGAGAGAGAGAAAGAGAATGAGAGAGAGAGGACTGTCTGAGAGAGAAGTATCGATCGGTTGCCTCCTGCACATGCCTTCACCTGGGATCGAACTCTCAGCCTTGGTATGTGCCCTGACTGAGGATCGAACCTGAAACCTTCTGGTGAGTGGGACAATGCTCCAACCAACTGAGTCACCTGTCCAGGGCCACACTACCATTTTCTATTTATCTCTTTATCCAGGATGTCATAACGATATTGATTAAAGTCAGTATATAAATTCAGTTTGAATACTAAACACAAAAAACTAGGAGAAAGAAGGGGTCATATAATAAAATTATTTAAAAGAAAGCAGATTAATTTCAAAGTTAAATGTTATATAACATTTCAATAATACATTGAATGTTGAATACCACTCTAAACTTTAGTTTCACATTTGTTATAAATAGATTAATCACATCCTAAAGAAGTGAACTAAAGTCTTAAAATTTAGTGGAAAATATTTTAATACCCAAAATGTTATTAAGAAAGACACATTTTATTATCATTTACAACCACATTAAATATTCCACATAGCTTCGGCAGGGGGCTACCTTTGTTGTAGTCAGTTGTAACTGAGCTGGTCTGGAGTGTTCAAGAGGGCTTCTCCTGCCTTCCTGCTTTGTTGGAAGTGGCATCTGCAAGGATGAGCTTAGCTGCGTCCTTCTCTTTCTTCAAGTCATTTAGGGGCTTCTCCAAGTGCTTTCTCTAAACAGGTGGACAGTCTCCTGACATAAAAGCCTAGGCCTCCGAAAGGAAGGAAGCAGAGATGCCAATTGCTTAAAGCTTAGGCCACTAACTGGCAGTGTGTCATTTTCACTGTCCTCTGATCATGAGAGTCTCAGGGAAAAAGGCTTCGAGGGGAAGAGACATTGATTTCCCTTTTCAGTGGGAGGAAAATTATTGCCTTTGCAGGCCGTTTTAGCCTGTCACAACATGATAGCTCACATTACAACTTGGCTTTTTTTCCTCTCTGTCCTCCCTGTATATATATATTTTTAATTTTAAAGTAGAAAGACAGTTTAAGTTAAATATTTTTACATGTGTATACTTGATGGTCCTTAACTACTTCACAATTTTTATTAGTTTTTTTCTTAAGATTCTCAATGATTTTCATGAAAACCAGCTCCCTGAAGCACATGTTTCCAAACAAATTAATTGGAATCTGGATCTTGTATTACTTTGTCATTTCTCTCTTCAGTCAGGACTACGAGAAGTACAAGAAAGAAACAGACAAAACACATAAAAACAGACACAATGAAACAGAATCAAAAGCCCCCCAAAACTCATGTATTTACAGTCAACTATGTGACAAGGAATACTCAGTGGAGAAAATACTACGTCTTCAGTAAATGGTGCTTGGAAAATTAAATATTCACATGTAAAAAATGGAACTAGAGTCCTGTCTGACACCATCCACAACAATTAACTCCAGATGAAGTAAAGGCTTAAAAGTAAGAATGGCAACCGTAACATTCCCAGAAGAAGATAAAATAAAAAAGCTCCTTGACCTAGGTCTTGGGAATGATTTTTTGGACGTGACTCCTAAGCACAAGCAAGAAAATTGAAAACAAACAAGTGAGACTCTATCCAACTAAAAAGCTTCTGCATGTGATAATAGGTTAATATCCAAAATATATTAAGAATTCACACAACCTCATAGCAAAAGCAACAACAACAACACACAAATAATTGAATGAAAAAACAGGCAAAAGACCTGAAAAAACATTTTGCCAAAGAAGATATACGCATGGTCAACAAATACATGCAAAGATGTCCAACATCATTACTCTTTAGGAAAATACGGATTAAAATTATAATGGGATATCATCTCTGGCCTCTTAGAATGACTGTCGTTGACGAGACGAGAGGTGCATATTGAGAGAACGTGGAGATAGAGGAACGCTTGTGTGTCATTGGGAGAATGTAAACTGGTGCAGCCAATGTGGAGAACAATATGGAGGTTCCTCAAGCAAATTGAAAATTGAACTAACTTATTATGATCCAGCGATCCCACTTCTGGGAATATGTTCAAGGGAAATAGTATGTCAAAGAATCATTTGCACCTCTATGTTTTTAGCAATGTATTTATGTTAGCCCACACATGGAAATAACCCGTGTCCATTGACACATAAATGGATAAACTGCATGTGTGTTTAAACAATGATTCAGCTGGTCATTCTCAATACTATCAATGGAATTTTAGGGCATTATACAAAATGAAATAAGCCAGACAAAGAAAGACAAATACTGTATGGTATCACTTATGTGTAGAATCTAAAACAAAAAATAAATAGACACCTCACTGCAAAAATAAAAAGTCTTAGGAAAAAAGTTAGATTTGTTGTTACCAGAGGCAGGGAGTAGGAGGGGGAAAAATTAGATAAAAGTTGTCAAAAGGTACAAACTTCCGATTTTAAGACCATTAAGTGCTGGGAACGATGTACACCGTGTTGACTATAGTTAACGCTGATGAAAAAAGAAAAGAGAAACAAACACTGAAAAGCCCCCGGAAATTAGAAGGGAAAGTGAGATCTTAAGAAAACAGTGATGATGAAAGTGCAGAAGTAGAAAGTGCAGGGTGAGAACGTGCATGTGTGTGTTTGTACACTGGCTCTGAGTGACACAAATGGGCAGTTCTGGGGAGGGAGAGTGGCCCAAAATAAAAGACAAAGAGAGGAAAAGATGCAATGCAAGTAGGAAAATGAATAGAAACCAGAATTTATGTGCTGATGTTTAGGATTTCTCTTTTTCTCTGTGTAGTTTGTTGAATAAGTATTTTGTGTACAAAATACCAGAAACATCCCAAAGACATAGTCAGTGCTCTGATGGCTTCTCAAAGGGACAAAGATCCAGTGAAACTGAAAGAGGAATTCAAAGAGACACCATCATTGTGTGTTGAATATTATAGACTGTTCACTCACTGAATTCTGTGCTAAGGTCCCATAGCTCCAGCAAAACAGAAGAAATAATAATACAGAACAATTGGAGATATTGATTGTAAACAAATTCTTCTATGAGAAAGCAGGTTCACATAAGATAAAGAAAAATTAGAACTTGCTGTGAATTTGGCAGAAAAATAATGGTAACTTACGGAACCAACTGAGCAGATCGTTACAGTTGGCAAGTGTCTGTTTCTGAATTGCTGAGGAAGATGTAGCTGGCCTTATCAGTTTCTGGCAATACTTTAAAGTATCAGAAAGCAGTGTGGATTAATTGCTATAATGAGTAGAGTCTGCAAACCTTCCCTCAGTTCAGAAGATAGTATAACTAGGGATGACTAATCCATCATGCATGGGCTCCCTGAATGATTATTTTGAAGTAGACGTTAAAGAGCAGCACTTAGAGCATCTGGAAGGACATACAGTTAGGGAGGGTAGAATGATGGAATTTTACCGCCTCCACCTTATCTGAGTAAGTAGATCGTTTTCCATTATCTGTGTGGAAATCAAAACAACATTAAAGAGAAGCTAGTTTGTATAACATGAAGTCTTATTGGAAATTTCTAACCGCTGTTCAATTACTTCATAAATATTAGCAACTGTATCAGCTATATCAATGTGAAAAGATCTGCATTGGTTAGGAAAAAAGAGTAAGAAAAATTTCTACCAATTTCTGCCATTAAGGAGCTTGCAGTATAATGGGGACTATGAAAAATCAAACCAAAAATTGCATTGCAAGTAAAACTGGCTATAAACACATGCCAGAAGGGTGGAATAAATGTTACAGCAGCAGGGAAGAGGTCTGCTGCGCTGCAGATTTGGAGAGAGGCTAAGAGCACAGGTGATACCTGTGGTTTGCTGCTAAATTGCAGGACAGCACATAGTTCCAGACACCTAGCAGGGGCTCGTAATTACCATGAGAAATGAGTGTATGGGCAACTGCCAAATAAAAGAGTTAAAACTGAAACATTTTAAAGAATTTTTATTTGAAGTCCTGGCTGGTGTGGCTCAGTGGAATGAATGCTGGCCTGCGAATCAAAGGGTCGCTGGTTTAATTCCCAGTCAGGGCACATGCCTGGGTTGCCAGCCAGGTCCCTGGTAGGGGGCATGTGACAGCAACCACACATTGATGTTTCTCTCCTTCTCTCTCTCTCCCCCCTTCTCCTCTCTAAAAATAAATAAGTAAAATCTTAAAAAAAAGAATTTGTACTTGTAGAGAAGAGGTATGTGGTAGTGGTATGCAGAAGAAGCTTTCTGTCGGATGAACAAAACACTGTAAGAAAGGCATAGAAAAGAAAGCTGATGTATATAGAGAGCATCATTCAAGCACTGTAGGGTGGATAGAGTACAGTAGTTCCCCTTTATCTATAGTTTTGATTTTTTAATTTAATCTTACTGTATTTTTCCATCACCTTTTAGTCCCTTTATACCCCTTTCCCACCAGCAATCATCACACTGCTGTCCACGTTCATGAGACTTTATCCTTTTTGCTCATTCCCTCCACCCCCTAACCTCCCCCCCACTAGCTGTCATCTGCTCTCCATCTATAAGATTGTCCTCATTTCCTTATTAGTTCAGTTTGGCTTAACTCCTCATGAATTAATTGATCAATTCCTCATGACCAATGATGGTCTGAAAATACTAAATAAGAAATTCCAGAAATAAGCAACAAGTTTTAAATCGCATACCATTCTGAGTAGCATGATGAATCCCTTTCCAACCAGCTGCGTCCTGCACCTGATGTGATTGATTCGTTTGTTTGTCCTGCATCCACGCTGTATACACCATCCGCCAAATAGTCACTCAGTGGCAGTCTCAGTTCTTATGTTCAAGCAACCCTTACTTTACTAATGATGGCCCTAAGGTACAAATGGCAACTAGTGATGATGGCAACTTGTACATGCATAAGAGAAGCCCTAGAATGCTTCCTTTAAGGGAAAAGGTACATGCAGTCTAATAAACTATTTTGAGAAAAAGAGAGTCCACATTCACAAAAATGTATTGCAGCATATTGTTTTAATTGTTCTCTTCATTACTAGTTATTGTTGATGATCTCTTACTGTGTCTAATTTATGAATTAAACTTTATCATAGCTACTTATGTGTACAAAACGAACCAGTATACACAGACACACCTCGTTTCACCACACTGCAAACTGTTTTGCTTCTCTAGCACTACGTGCTTTACAAATTGAAGGTTTGTGCCAACCCTGAGTACAGCAGGTCTATTAGCAGCATTTTCATGATAACATTTGGTCATTTTGTACTTCTGTCTCGTGTTTTGATATTTCTCAAAATATTTCAAATTTTTAAGTATTATTATATATGTTATGATCTGCCATCAGTGATCGTCAAAGTAATTGTTTTGGTTTGTCACAAACCGTGCTCATTTAAGGCAGCAACTTTATTCAATAATAAATGTATCTTAACACCCTTATTGCTACTATGGAGAAAGTTCTAGTGGTCTGGACCGAAGATCAAACCAGCCACATCGTTCCCTTAATCCAATGGCTAATCCAGAGCCAGGTCCCAACTCTTCAGTTCTGTGAAGACTGGGAGAGGTTAGAAAGTTACGGAAGAGAAGTGTGAAGCTAGCAGAGAATGATGGTTTATAAAGGTTGAGGAAAAAGCCATCTCCATGGCATAAAAATACAAGGTGAAGCAGCCAGTGCTGATGTGGGAGCCGTGCCAAGTTATCCAGACCCAGCTAAGATCGTTAATAAAGGTGGCTACACTGAACAGCAGACTTTCAATCAAAATGAAACTGCTTAGTATTGGGAAAAGTTGACCCCTAAGGACTTTCACAGCCAGAGAAGAGAAGTCAATACCTGGTTTCACCACTTAAAGGACAGGCTGACTCTCTTGTTAGAAGCAAATGCACCTGGTGGTTTTAGGTTAAAGACAGTGATTGTTTGCCATTCTGAGAATCCTAGAGCCCTACATCACTTTGCTAAAACCACTCTGCCTGTGCTCTACAACTGGAACAACACATCCTGCGTGGCAGCACATCAATTTACAACATGGTTTACTACATATTTTAAGCCTGCTCTTGGGATCTAGTGTTCAGGAAAAAAAAATTCCTTTCAAAATATTACTACCCATTGACAAGACACCTGTTCACTCAGAAGATCTGATGGAGGCTGACAACAAGATTAATGTTGTTTTCATGCCTGCAAACACAACCACCAACTACTCTCCAGCCCATGCCTCCAGGATTCATTTGGATTTTCAAACCTTATTACTGAAGAGATACATTCCATAAAGCTATAGCTGCCACAGACCATAGTTCCTCTGATGGATCTTGGCAAAGCAAATTGAAAACCTCTGGAAAGTACTCAGCGTTCTAGGTGCCGTTAAGAACATCTGTGATTCACGGGAAGATGTGGAAATATCACTAATGACAGGAGTTTGGAAGAAGTTGATTCCAGCCCTCATGATGACTTTGAGAGGTACAGAAAGTAACTGAAGATTGTGGTAGAAATAGCGAGAGAACCAGAACTGGAGGTAGAGCCTGGATATGTGACTGTATTGTTGCAGCTTCATGGGAACACCAAGGGATGAGGAATTGCTTCTTCTAAGCACAGAAAGTGAGTTCTTCAGATGGAATCAACTCCTGATGCAGAGACTGAAGACTGCTAAAATAACAACAAAGGATTTAACCTATTACATGAAATTAGTCAATAAAGTAGTGTTGGGGTTTGAGAGAATTGACTTTAATTCGGAAGGCAGTTCTAATTTGGGTAAAACGCTATCAAACAGCGCCGCATGCTACAGAGAAATCAGCAGTGAAAGAAAGAGTGAATCCATGTGGATAACTTGGCTGTTGTCTTGGTTTATGAACTTGCCACAGCCACCTCAGCCTTCAGCAACTGCCACCTGATCAGTGCTGAGGCCACACTTCCTACCAGCAAAAATCTGTGGCTTACTGAAAGCTCAGATGATGGTTAGCATTTTTTAGCAATAAAGTATTTTTAATTAAGTTATATACATTGGGTTTTTTAGATATACTGGCATTGAATACTTAATAGACTACAGTGTACTGTAAACATAACTTTTATAAGCACTGGGAAACCCCCAAATTTGTGTGACTGCCTTTAATGAATCATTTACTTTAAAACAGTGGTCTAAAACTAAGCTTACAATATCCCTGAGGTATTTCTCCATAGGATTGGATATTATCCATCATTTTAGGCAGTGACTGAGGGTCTTAGAATATATCTTCCCCATTGCTAAGGGGGCCCACTGGAAACATTTTTAAATTGAAAAGTGGAGAAATGTAGCTGATATGTGTTAAATACAGAGGCAAGGTCTCAAAGAGCTTTGTTAACCACGATTCAGATCTTTCTCCCTGCATAAAGCAACCCAGAGCCAGTAAAAGTTTCACTGCTGAAGTGACATGATTAGATTTTCAATTTAGAAAGATCACTGTGAGTGTAAAAGGGATAGCAGACTGGAAGTCTTCGAACCTGGAGACCAAGATAAGAGTTCTGAACAGTTATAATAGTATAGATTAGGAACGAAGGCTGAATTATCAGTGACAGAGAGTGAGTCATAGAGGGGGGATGCGGTAGAGTTCATCTCGTCGTGGGAAATGAGAAAAGGAACTACCTGTTTCTGACTCTGGAGCCTGGGGAAATAGCTTGGCATTATTCAAAATACAAAGATTAGACACCAGGAATGAGATATTGGAGACGGGGGTACTTTCATTTTGTACATAATAGTTTTTTAGTACCTATGAACATTCCAAATGGAGAGTCACTGCAGTGCAAAAAAATGGAGTTGGACTTTGGGAGACAGACTTTAGTGGAGTATTATAAATCTGTGACTCATCAGTGTGTTGTGGACACCCTGAGTGAGCAGGAGAAAAATCTGAGGGAGTGTATAAAATGATGAGTGACAAAAACAAAATGTAGCAGAATGTAGTATAAAAATACAGATATTTTAGGGTGATGAGAAAGCAAATCGAACAAAAACTGAGAATAAGTTAATGTAGTTATAAAATTCAAGACAAGAGATAACATAAAGCTAGATAACATAATAGGAAGAGTAATGATTGTGTTGAATGGCACGGCAGTGTCGAGGAAGAGAAGTTAAAGGGCCATTAATTGTATTCATATGGAGTTAAAATTCTGTATGTACAGGAATTTAAAAATGAAAATACTAACATCAAATTAAGATAACTAGGCTGAGAAGTTTAGCATAAAAAAAGAAAAAAGGGGGAAAGAATTAGATAAATAGGGTTTTCTTTTATTATTGGGGAAAACAAGTTATAATAATGGTGATATAAGTATGTTTTTTGATCATTATATCCACACACACAGAACAAATTTAAAAAGGTGAAAAATTATATCTAGTATGCTGCATTGTGAATTTTTGTTTAATCTTATTATTTAAAATATAATTAGTATATAGCTAAGCTTTTAGAAACAGCATTTTCACCCAACCACAAGACCACATTTTTAATGTTTTAATGATTGAGTTCACTATATTTAATGCTAAGGAATTAATTGAAAACACACACACACATCCAGAGAAGATTCATTATAATTAAGTGTTTTAATGAAGAAAATATATATTGATCTTAAAATTAAAAACTGCACAGAGCAAAACATTACTGCCAAGAATGACAAAGATAAATTGTAATAAGCTCATCTCTGTAGACTTTTCATGATTAAAAATAAATGCAAATGGATTAGAACAGTTTTACAAAAATAGTAACCTTATTAATTCTGTAAGACATTTTTATTTGATAAATTCTTAAAGGATAATTCATTTGCATCTCAAAGATATTAGGAGATATATATATATTTAAATAAACACATACACAATACTTAAAGTACTGTATCAAGTGTTTTCTCAAGAGTAGCAAACAGGATGTTTTTACTATTTTTCTCACACCTTTTAAAGCCTAAGTCAAGCTATTAGGACTCAAGAAAGGTAAACTTCAGGAGAAATATTATCTGTGAATACAGCAACCTTAAAAGGTCATATTTTTCTAGAGAAAAAATAAATACTAAAATAATTTTCAAGTGGATAAAGATTAAAGTATAATTCTTACTTTGAGTTTTAGAATTTTTGTAGATATTAGAAATTACAAGCACAAATTATGATAAATACAAAGTTAGAAGAGAAAAAAATAAGAACAAAACCAGGACCTCCAGAAAACAGAAAACAATCATTCTACTTTAAAATGTTTTTTAAAGAAAAAATTTAAAAAGATGCAATAAATTGGTGAGAAAACCTTACATTTAGGAGTAAGTTTCCATCACATATTATGTTGCACATTTTAATCAAGGAAGCACTTTGAAGATTAATTTATCATAGCTTATTTTATTTCGCAATAGCAGTTGTATTCACTGCTTGGAACTGTTCCACTTTTACATGAATTAAATGAAGTTATTTAAAAAGTTAGCCTTACCTAATCTAATTAATGTGATGGCACAAACAAACTATTTACCGTTGCTTTTGATTTTAGTTAAAAAAAATGTCTTTTTATAATAAATCACTTGCATTTGTTGAATGGAAAGATGCACTTAAAACAAACAAAAATCTGATTTTCAAATTAAACAGGGAACGTGTTTCCCTGGTCATTAGGATTTTGGTGGAGTAAACCATCTGCCTTTTTTCCATTTACATCATTCCTCTATTCTTAGTAGTCCATCAGTAAGTCCTTTGTAATGTACAGAGTGAAGACTTTCTCTGAAATAAAATAATCCACCCTGAGACATTTCTGTCCAGTCCACATAGGCGTGGAGAGGTGTCCCAGAAGGGAGTGAGTCAGCGATTTGTCATCATATCCTGGCCATTAGAATGGCATTGCTTATTCCTGCTGTGTGAAGGTCATAAGATTCACATAGGCCTGGATTATTTTAGTTTCTCTCCAAATGCATCATCTATCATGGTTTCCAGACCTATCTTTATCCATTAGTTCTTTATATTGAGATTATTTAGCCAAAATTAGGGAAATCCAAATAGCAAAATACCTACTTATTCTTCGCGCCTCTAGACATATAGAAGTACACAGACATCAGCACAGCGACATACACTACCACAATCCATGGTTTGGTCTGTGTGCAAGATCCCCTTCCTTGTATAGTCTTTGTATAGGTGGGCTGACCTACCTTACTTACTCAGGGGGTGGGCTCTGTTCCTCACTGGAGCTCTCCCTCTAAAATAAGCTATGGGTTTTATTCTATGAGAACACAATGGGAAATTCTTCAGAGAAAACAAAGTTTTATTGGATGCCTGGGTTAGCGTCTGAAAACAAAAAGAGGTGAAAAGGTAATGTTTCCCTTTGTTATACTTGACATAATGGGAAAAGAAAGGCAAATAAATAAATGAATCAGTACAAAGCACCAACCAGACATTTAGGCTGAACCAGGAAGGCTTTTGGAAGATGGTAACAACTGGGCCGAGATTTGCAGGGTCATTTGGAGTGCATCAAGGGAGGAATGATGTGAAAGACACCGTGGGGGTGGATGGGAAGGTGTCTAAAATCACAGACATTTGAATGAGGAAGGCATGATGAATTCCAAACACAAATCAAAGGTCTCATTGTAATGAACCTAACCTCAAACCTAGACAGCATAAGCAGAACCTTTTATTGTTCCACTCAAACTTGTTCTTCCCACACACCGTTCCGTATTAGAAAATGAACTCATCATCTACCCTAGAGCAAAAACAGGAATGATTTTTAATTCCTGCCTTTCTCTCAACTCTCACGGTCAATGCATCGCAAAGTCTATTTGTTTCTGCCTACAAAATATACCTGGTACCCATCCACACATCTCGTGTCTTCTGAACCATCCATCTAAGTCAGCCCACATTCATCCTTTAATTCAATAACTCCTACAACTTCTCTCTGCCTCCCCATGCATCAACTTGTACTAATATAAGAATTATTTTCCATGCACCAGCAAGATTATTTTCAAAACTCAGAGAAACTCATTCCTCTGTTTAAAACTCTTATATGACTATCCATTACAGTAAAGATAAAATCTAAACTCTTGACTTTAATCAAAAACCTCTTTGACTTCATAGCATATAACTCTCTCACTCATTTATCCCATTTATCATTTAACTATACTGTCCTGTATCACTTCCATTACTTCATCAGGCTCTTGCCCTAGAACTTTGCTGTTGCTGTTCCACCCTGCCTTAAAGTCCTCACGTTGGTGATGATGCCATCCCCATTTAAGATCCGCACTTAAAGTCACCTCCACAATTGCACAAAAACTCAATCTCAAATAACCTCACTGCCCTCATTCCTGCTCGTATCCCTTACTTTCCCTGGCATTAGTTTTATTTCCTTCACACCAGTTACCATTATCTACATGTGCGTGTGTGTGTACACATACACACACACATATACAACTACATAAAATATTTAGGACTACAGCTCTCCTCTCCTACAGCTAGTTAGTAGGAGAGGTGTATAGTCAACTACACCTCTCCTACACTAGACAGTGTCCCTTGTCTGTCCGTATATTATACTCCCACCCCTCTTTAAGTCTTTAAGACCCTAGTAAAAAATTTGTTTACATTTTTCCTTAAACTCTTGCGTGAAGATATTTTTATTAATACAGTGGACATTGGAAATAAAATGTTAAGAAACTCCTTGATGTCCAGCAAAACTCAATTTGGAAAACTTTTGTGTAGATAAAACCTTTGTTGTGATGATAACTTGAAAATAAAATAGTTTGAAAATATTCTGCCATGAAGAAATAGATCTTTACATAGTGGCTTGCACAATCTATATGAGACATGTTTCACACAGATGTGCCTGACATGTTATAGCTGAATCAATGCTGAACTGTTAATATTTTATCATGGAAAGATGTTAATTTGGAAACATTTCATTTTGCTCCTTTTTACCAAATTTATTGGAGTGACACTGGTTAACACAATTATATGTTTCAGGCTCACAATCCTGCAACCATCTGTGCACTGTATTGGGTGATCGCCACTCCAAGTCAAGTCCCCTTCCATCTTCCCTACGATCACCTCCTCCTCCCTCAATCCTCCCCTCCCTGGCAATCACCACATCGTTGTCCGTGTCTATGAGTTCTTTAGTATTTTTTTACTTGCTGAATCTCTCCACAACCATCCCCAGTGCAACCCTCCTCCCACCCAGCAGCTGTCAGCCAGCTCTCTCTCTCTCTATGAGTCTGTCTCTGTTTTGCTTGTTAGTTCATTAGATTCCACATATGAGTGAGATCATATGGTTGTCTTTCTTTGACTGGCTTATTTCACTTAGCACAAAACTACTCAGATCCGTCCATGCTGCTGCAAAGGGTCCCTTCGTTTTTTATGGTCCAGTAGTATTCCATCGTGTAACTGTACCTCTGCTTGTTTATCAATCAACTCAACTACCGACCGGCCCTTGTGCTGTTTCCAGACCCTGGCAATTGTAAACACTGCCATGAACATAGGAGTGCATGTATTCTTTTGAATCAGCATTTCAGGTTTCTTTGGATAAATTCCCAGAAGTGGAATTGCTGGGTCATGAAGAGGTTTTCTTTTTTTTGTTTGTTTTTTGTTTTGGATGACAGTATACATGACTCATGAAGGAAGGCAGATGAAAATGCAAGACACTGAGAGCATAGCCAGGAGATCATGAACTGTGAGAAGATGAATTAGCCATGAAGAGCACTATATCCATGTATTCAGAAGGAATATGTTGTAGTTAGGCACTCAAGTCAAATGCTATACTAGACGATCTTTCAAATTTGTGCTTTTAGTTGCAGAGGGCTATGTAGCCTTACTCTCAGCCTCTGCAGGATACATAAATTTGTAGTTGCTATAATTTGCATGCAAAGCAAGTTTTCAACTGCAGCTTTCTTAACAGGAGTAAAGGTTGTTAGGTCAGAATGCTTCACCTTAATGAATAATTTATATTATACTAAGTCACATGCTGAGCTGTGGGAACTACCACTGTACGTGAACATTATGAAATATGAATCCAGTTTCAAATTTTAACTTACCTCAGTTGCAGGGAAAAATAGGAGTTTAGTTTCCTTTCAAAGGGATCATGAAGCTCTGGAAGAGGATAAAGTGACTCCCATGACAACTGCAGAAAATTCTATAGTTTGACGTGTAAAAGGAACAAAAATGCTAGTGAAACGCATGGATTTGAACCATGCATTAAATCTAAGAATCACATATAATTTCTGCTGCAAGCAGAAGTCTATTTTAAACCAGAAAAATCTAGTAAAATATAGTTTTAGGATATGTTAGATTTTGGGGATTCTCTCTGGTTTCAAATCAGGATGTGACAACCGTCAGCAACAAAATTGTTAAACCACCGAGTGCCTTACCGCTATCAGGACACTCAGCAAGAAAGAAAGCTCCCTCTCAGTAGCCCCTTTGCTGTTAGGGTCAACCACTCAGCATAGGACTGCCTCCTCCTATCTTTGCTCAACTATTTCAGTCGTTTCACGGTTTCAGAGAAATGAAATGCAACGTTGTCTGTCAGGGACATCAGGTATATCTGCTGTACAGACTTGACTTCCACTGCAGGCCTAGTAAGTACTTGGGACGTGGATTTATCTATTCTCACATATACACAATAAATATAGTATTTCCCTTGATACACAAGTGGTGAGAAAAACAATAAATAGCTATTGTTTTCAGAGTGCTTATGATGAGTAAAGTACTGTGCTGAATTATTTTTTCCATGGCCTATTATGACCTTTGCAACAGCAAAACAAGGAGTAGAGATCAGCACGTGGAAAATGACTGCACACCACTACAGTTTGCTAATATGAGGCAGCTTGTCCCAGACCACGTTGTTTGTAATCAGCAGAGAGTGATTTCTACTACATGTCTGATCGAGTCCAAAGTTTTAACTTACCTCTCTCTATTTTGTCAATCCTAACAATAAATCGAAGGAAGAAGCAAAATAAGGAACTTTAAAAATACCCTCTATGGCACTCAGCTATAGGGCAAAATGGAAAGACCCAGGCTTACTACCAGATTCTCACTAAATCGGTGTTATTCATTTTCATGGATCCCTGGACTTCCTATGGCACTTGTTTATTTTCACTGAAAATTAGATGAGCTTTTGTTTGTTTAATCACCATCTCCTGAGGAAATGATTATTGATTTTAGAGAGAAAGAGAGGGAGAGGAAGGGTGGGGGGAGAGGGAGAGACAGAGAGGGAGAGACACAGAGAGAGAGAGAGAGTTCATGCCCTGACCAGAGACTGAACCCACAACACTTTGGTGTTGGGATGACACTCTGAGCGTCCGAGCCACTCATCCAGGGCAGATGACCTCTTATTCAATCTCTCGTCATTTCTTACAGTGTGTTAAACATTTTTTAAATCAAGATTGTAAGTAGGGATGTAAAATAAATCAAAAGAATGTATTTCACAGATGTTTTAAGACTTATAACTAGCAACTGGTATACTGCATTTTAAAAGAATTCTGTATCATTTTTATTATAGTGTTACAACCAGATGTTAAACAGAATGTCTCAGATTTTCTTGCCTAATTTTTCTTATTCTGCTTCATGTATTTTGCAATATAAATAAAACTCTCATACTGATAGTTCAGTGTGAATTATTTTTTTTTACTTTAATTTTTTAGAACAGTTTTAGGTTTACAAAAAAATGAGGGAAAGGTTCAGAGATTTCCCATATACTCCTGCTTCTATACATTCATAGACTTTCCCATTATAAACACTCTTCAAATTGTTACATTTGATGAACCAGCTGCACTGGCATATCATAATCACTCAAAATTCACAGTTTCCATGAGGTGCCACTCTTGGTGTCGTTCCTTCTACGGGTTTGAGCAAATGTATTGTGACATGTATCCTTCATTGTCATGTCTTATGGGGTATTTTTACTGCCCTAAAATTCCTCTGTGCCATGCCTATTTATCTCTCCCCCACACTTCAGCCCCTGGTGGCCACTAATCTTTTTACCCTGCACAAATCTTGTCTCTCGAGAGCTTGCCTTTTCCAGAATGTTATAAAGTTGGAACCAAATGACATATGGCCTTTTCAGATTTGCTTCTTTCTCTTACTAACATGCACTTAAGGATCATCCATGTCTTTTTGTGGCTTAATATCTTGCTTTTCTTTATTGCTAAATAATATTCCACTGTCCGGCTATAGCACAGTTTGTTTATCCATTCACTTACCTAGGGAAACCTTGGTTACTTAGCTGTTTTGGCAGTTATGAATAAGCTGCTATAAACATCTGTATGCAAGTTTTTGTGTAGACATTACGTTTTGTACTCCTGCAGGTAAATACCTAGGCAGGTGATCCTGGGGAGTATGGTAATAAGCATATGTTTAGTTTTTTAAGAAAAAACAAACTCTCTTCCAGAGTAGCTGTACCATTCTGTATTCCCACCAGCAATGAATTACAGTTTTTATAATTTTATATCCTTGTCAGGATTTTATGTGGCTAGTGTTCTAACATATGTTATAGATTTTGGCCATTCTAACATAGGTTACAGATTCTCACTATTGTTTGTACTTGTATTTCTCTAATAACATAAAATGTGGACCATCGTTTCATATCCTTATGTGTCATCTGCATACCTTTTTTGGTGAGGTATATGTCAAGGTCTTTAGCCCATTCTTTAATCATTTTATTTTATGTTGGGCTTTAAGAGTTCACCATCTCTTTAGGATAACAGTCTTTTATAAGATGTATCTTTTGCAAATATTTCCTCAGTCTGCCTATTTTCTCCTCTCATGAAATGGCCTTTCATGGAATGGTTTTCAATTTTAATGTAGTTAAAATTATCAACTGTTTTTCTTATGGACTGAAAAAGTCAATGCAATACCAAAGAGGACACAGGTATTCTCTTGTATTATCCCCTATGAGTTTTACAGCCTTCTATGTTACATTTATGTCTCTGATTCACTTTCAGTTAATATCTGTGCAGGGTGTAAGACCTGTGTCTAGTTGTTTGTTTTTTGCATGTGGATATCTAGTTGTTCCAGAATATTTTTTGAATTGACTATCTTGCTCCATTATATTGCTTTTGCTCATTTTTCAAATGTTAGTTTACTAAATCAATGCGCGTCTATTTCTGGGCTTTCTGATCTGTTCCATTGTTGTGTTTGTCTATTCTTTCACAAGCACCACACTGTTTTGATTATAGTAGCTTCAAGTAGGGTAGGTGCAGTCCTTCCACATTTGTTCTTCTCCCTCATATTGTACTGGTTATTCTGAGTCATTTGCCTCTCCATATGAACTTTAGAAAAACTTTTCAATATCCACAAAATAACTTGCTTGGATTTTAATTGGGATTTCACTAAATCTAGAAAACAAGTTGAGAAAAACTGACATCTTGATAGTTTTGAGTTTCTAAACCTAAACATAAGCTATTTCTCCATTTATTTAGTTCTTCTTTTATTTTATTCATTAGAGTTCTGTGGTTATCCTCAAATAGGTCTTGTAAATACTTTGTTAGATTTACACCAACCTATATCATTTTGGGGGATGCTGATATAAATGATATTTAACTTTAATTTGAAATGCTGCTTATTGCTAGTGCAGGCAAGTAATTAATTTTGCACTTTAACCTTGCATCCTGCAATCTTCTTTAGCCACTTATTAGTTCCAGGACATTTTTTTGTTCTTCAAAATTTTCTATGTAGACCACCATGTCATCTGTGAACACAGAGAGTATTATTTTTTTTTCCGTCACAATCTGTGTCGCTTTTCTTCCCTTTTCTTACCTTACTGCATTGGCTAGAACTCCTTTCAGGGTGATGAATAGGAGTGGTGAGAGAGGGCATCCTTTCATATGTGATCTTAGCGGGACAGGGGTGAGTTCCTCACCATTCAGAAATACAATGTTAGCTGTATGTTTTCTGTATATATTGTTTAACACGTTGAGGAAATTTCCCACTATTCCTAGTTTACTGAGAGTTTTTATCACAAACAGGTATATGACAGTTTTTTTTAACAAATACATATGTAGTTAAAAGCCATTATAACTTATGTTTTAAAATTGTAGAGGGTTAATAATAAGAATCTACAACAGCAAGTATATGTGTGAATGGGATGTATGCATGATTTTCAGGGACTTTATATATGGGCTATGAAGATCTAGAGTTTGCAAATTAGTTTAACTATTAATTACCTATGAAAATTTACACAATTCACATAATATTTCTAAACCATGTTTTTAAACTGTGAAATGATGATAAGATTGGCACCAAATTCAGGTCATTAGGTGATTGGCTAAAATGTCACATGCAAAACTCCCTGTAGTGCACCTTACCTGAATAAATACTCAAAAATATTGAGCCCTGATGAAGAAGAAAGTGAATGTACTTGAAGTTTAATGAGATTAAAATAGTTATTTATAAAACAACCCATTCGATAAAGACCAAATAATAGTATCCATTTTTTACCTTATTTCATATTTTATCATGAGTTCTGTTTTTACCCTTTTCTTGTTAGACTGTTTGTTTATGTTCTTGGTTGAAAATGAAACAGTTTATAAGCTAAGAAGCCATGTTTTCATATCCAAATTTATTTTGTATGGCTATTATATCCTCAAACTCTTTTTCTAACCTTCAGATAAATAATGTCCACAAATTAATGCTTGAAGAGTGTTTTGAAATGATAAAGAGTAGAATTGTAAAACCTTACAATTTCCATATTTGCAATCCAGAACTACATAAAAAAGAGGTATAGAATAGGATTATTTTACTTATTCTCCACATAACTTGAGGAGAATCAGTGGCCTTCAAGATGGTCTCCCTAATATCATCTCTGGCTTTTAGTGAGGCTTAGGTCATTTTGCTATTGGCTTCCACAGTTCTAGAGTTTAAAATACATGTGGTCATCATGCATAATTAGCAACTGCACGTTTTCTATAATCACTTTGAAATAGGAGCTGAGTGACTGTCCCAGGATACTGCAACACTGTGGTCAATTATAAGAAAGGCCAAAGTTCTTAACTACAAATGCTTTCAAGTGGGACAGATAAGGGAGGGGGCTTGGTTATCAATAGAATGTTAGAATGGGATTGTAGGAAGCTCCTTTCTTCAGAATCACATATAAGCTGCCAATGTTCAATTGTTGGGCAAAACAATGGTGTTGTTGGAACTTAGAAGTAGAGACCAATTTCAGAAAGAATAACACTCCAAAAGACTATGGAGTTCCATGTAGCTAGGGGTGTGAAGAAGTGGAACTGCACGAAACAGCTGAAGTTGGTTCGTTTCTTGGTTAGTCTGTCAGTTTCCTAGCCGCAGGCTCTGTAAATAGAAATGGCCCTGTTTTGTTTGCATGGGATCATAGACTCTTACTCTGGGAAATACTGGAGAGACAAAACCCAAGTTGCCATGATTTCACCGATATTGTCCCTTTTGAATGATTCTACATGGACAAAAAGAAAACAAATATTGAGGGAGGATTTTTCAGACTCCAAATCTCCCTGCTTACCAAGAGAAAGTTGGATTAAAAAAAAAAAGTTTTAGGTGGCATTGCAGGATTCTAAATCTTCATTTGCATAAACCTGACAACCTGCTGATGATAGCAATTAATTCCTGCTTAGTTTTAGCTTTATTTAATAAATGCAAATACTATTAAAATAAACTTGGTTGGAAGACACATAAAGTCTCTACCAACCTAGTATATGAAGAGCAATATTGTTATATTTTACATTTCAATTTGACAACAAAAATATTGCATTTTAAATCAATCGATTTAAAATTCCTATCAAAGTAATCCCATAATGCACACACTACAAGCACACACACGTTGTTGACTAATTGGAATGTTTCAGTAAAATGGAAATTTATTTATAGGAAGAATGTTCTCTCGTATAAAAATTGGTTCTGAATGTATTGTTCTATAATAAATGTTTAGGGGAATTGAGGACAATTCTGACATGTTCTATTGTTTAAATGAGACTTGAGCATAACGTTCCTAATCCCTAGATCCCAATAAACTTGAAATGGTGTTATTTTAGATCAAAGCAAAAAGGAAAATATACAGGCAAATGTTTTGGTTTGTGGTTAGCACATTTATAGTGATAAAATTGCTAAAATGGAATGCACAAAAATAGTGCATAGGGAGTCACAGAATTGTATTTTTCACTTGGATTGTAGTTTGAGTGAGTAGCCTATGATATATATACACAAGATTCCAGCGTGTAGTAGAGGGCTCTGTAAATACTTTACCTTTCCAAAGATCCATACATTTCTTAGCAAGGGATATTTCTTATCCTTGCTTCATAATCTACTCAGGGTGAAAGCAGGCCCTGTAAATAATTTTAAGTGCATGGTTGATGGTAAACAACCACTGGTATAGTTAACAAGTGTCCACTCTAACATTTAATTTACATTCAATATGAAAATATTCCCTTATGGATTGTATTGTACACTGGTTTGCCATGCTTTCAAATCTACTTGTTTATGACTTAGGTGAAGTTGTTTTGATCTAAGGGTGAATTTAGGAAGCTGTACCAGGATTTTGTCATCTACATCTGTTATCGATAAGCACTCAGTAGCTCAGCTGTTGACAGGCACCCCTGGGACTTATGGATAACATATGGGAGAGTGGCTATGATGAAAAGAAACAAGGGTATTTAGTCCGGACAAGGCTACTCAGTGATGATCTAAATAGTTCTCTGAAGATCTTGGGACACTTGTTCCGGGATGGTCAGGCCACTATTGGCCTGCAGGTATATTAAACCAGGTAGTCTTAGGAAGAGTAGGGACATGTGTTCCTGCCTTGGCAAGTCCACCCTCACAGGCAGTGGTGTGAACCATTTTATGGTCTATGGAATAATAACTTTCAGAGCAGCCTACTTTGCCTGCCACCACTGGCATTGTTGTCCAGGAGCTATCTGTCTCAGCAGCAAGGAATCTGAGCCGGCAGGGGATACCCAGCTGGTAGTTGGAGAGACAGATTCTACCAAGAACCAACTCACAGAAAGTTACACTTCAAATAAATGTGCACTTTATTTCTTTCATCCTCCTTTGTCTGATACAATAGTGTAATTAATCTATCATAGGTTTGGAGTGTTATTTCTTTATTGGTTTATTAAGAGACATTATTCTGTATGCTATTGCTCATGAAATATCATTATTATAAATTACAATTCCCACAGTGAAACTGTGTTGAATATATTATTGGCAAGGACAATATCAGTCTCTGAGATAATTTGCCCCACATGAACAGATTAAAATTTTGTTAGTTGTAGAGTTTTTTTTTAATCTACCTATGAGACTAATATTTCTAAATAAATGTATTTCCCACATTATGTGAATAGAGAACCAAGTAACCAATAACATGTTTCTCTTTGCATTTGCATAGATTTTAGATGATATTTTTTGTCATTGTTTTAGACAGAGAGAGGAAAAAGAAAGGAGAAAGAGAGGGAGAGAAACACTGATATGAGAGAGAAACGCCAATCAATTGCCTTCCTTAAGGGCCTTGGGAATCTAATTGGTGACCATTCGATTTGTGGGCCATGCCCAACCCACTGAGCCACACCTGCCAGCACCTGCCACTTTCTTTTTCTAAAGTGGCACATGCCATATCTGAGGTAACTGTATAAATTTTTAAGTATATCTCTAAATGACTTCTTCAAAGTGCAGCAACAAATTGTACAGTTTGATCCAAAGGGACATCTTTTAAAATATGTTTTATGTGTATAAAATATTTTTTCTATCATTTAGGAAATGATTCTTACAACTTCAAGCTGATTCAGTAAATTTAGGGGATGGGAAGCTCCCAAAATAACAGTGAAAATCTCAAGAGGGCCACTTAAGTAAGAAAGAGTGAATAGCATAGTTATTTATAAGTTATAGAAATATGTTGCTTCAGAATTCACATTTTCTAATTCAGATAATTAATTTAAAAAGTGTGTGTTACACACTGTCATATACTCATAAGAATTAACATATTTATATTGAAAAAATTAAATTCACAATTTCCTACTACTTCTTTCTCTTGAGCTGTTCATTGAGTATTGATCATTTTTTTAATTTATTTATTTTTAGAGAGAGAAGGCAGGGAGAAAGAGAGAGAGAGAGAAACATCAATGTGCGGTTGCTGGGGGCCGTGGCCTGCAATCCAGGCATGTGCCCTGACTGGGAATCGAACCTGCGATGATTTGGTTCGCAGCCCGTGCTCAATCCACTGAGCTATGCCAGCCAGGGCGACTATTGATCATTTTGCTACTAACTGTTTAATTTAGTGTACTAGTAAGAACTTACTCCAAGCTATGTTAAAAACACAGAAAAGAGAAGGCACATTTCATCTGCACCACTTTGTAAGCTTTCCAACACTCCCACTAGTTTCGACTCTTCTATGCTTCCAATCTGACATCTAGTACATGCGATAAAGCACCTCCACAATTTGTCTCATTTCACTTTTCAGTTGTTTGGCCTTTTTCTGTGTCTTGCTGCCCATCGGTTACTCTTGTTTCCCTGATACTTTCCTACTCAATAACACCCTCAGACATTTATTTCAATGCAACAGCAATACTTGGTTTTCAGCAATTCATGCAGATATCAACTTTGTCTTGTGATTATACTACAGACAGTAGTTCTTGTAGTACTTTTAAACTTGTAGAACAATTATTTTTAAATTCTTTAAGTGTGAAAGATAATGATGTTTTAATGCTAGTTCGATAAAGTGGCTCTGGCTTTAAGACCCTTAGCCACATTCAAGAAATAGAAATACCTTGTAGAGGGAGGAGAGCACTGGATGAAAGAAGGTGAGGGGATTAGCTAAAGAACATACATGCATGACTCATAGACACAGGCAACAATATGGTGATGGTGAGAGGGAAGGGGGTGTGGGAACTGGGAGGGGGGAAGGGGACACTTGCAATAGTGTCAACAATAAAAATAAAGAAAAAAGAAATCTCTTGTAGAAATTCCCTCAACACATCATAAGTCAAACAAAAGAAGAAGGGATTCTTCAGAGGTTCGTTATAAAGTGCAAAACACTCTTAGGTACCAGAATAGAAAACACAATGGTGACTCAGTATTTAGGACTATCTATTATATCTTCCTTTTAGTTTTCCTCAATGCTAACTCAAAAAAAGAAAAAATTCTCTAGCAAAGTGTGCCTTCTTATTTCCCTTTTTACATTGTTCGTTCAATCACTAACTCATTCATTCATTCAATACCTACTGAGCACCTTTTCTGTGCCAGATAGAATATGTATGCTTCAGGAAAACAGCAGTAAATGAAGAAAAGTTGGTGGTCATATCAGAGGAGGGGTAGATATTAAGTGTCTAGTATAAGAAGCAGTAAGTGGGCTGAAGCAAAATAAAACAAAAGGAAGGTGATGCAGAGCAGAAACTATTTGGGTAGCATGGGGTGGTGGCTTCCCTAACAGACTGAGAGTGAAGCTGAAGCCTGAATTCATTGAAGGAGCAGTCCAAGCACCTACACGTGTGATGAGCATTGGGAGGAGGGATATATTGTGTAATACATACACAACTGAATAGCGTTTTCCTCGAGAGTAGGGAATGTTTGAGTCTTCCACGTCTGGCTAAGGCTGACTCTAAAGTTTGCTGAATATTAAACCACCTTAAAAAGATTTGTAATATGTCTCCCAATTGATAAATTTACAGTTTATATAAAAAACATCTTTCTTTTCATTGCAAAGCAGGCACATTAACTGCATTGCTATTTAACAAAAAGATAATTAGAATTAATATGGTCAACACTGAAAAGAAAATATGCTAATCAAGCTTAGTAGTATCTGGAGAATTTCTCTCTGTTTTATATCAACATAACTTTAGAAAACAAAATACAAGAAAGCACTCCAGTGATGTAAAGTAATAGAGTAATAGAAAACTTGAAATTATCTAAAAACTTTGCTACTTCATAGTCAACGTACAAATATTTACATTATTCCTCAGAGATTCTAGCCCTTTCCTGGCTTTTACTGTATTTAACAAATATTTATTACACACCTACCGGGTGCAAATGAGAGGGGGGTACTTCTTGACCTAAAATTGCTGATTTCAATGAGCTGACAATAAGGATACATGTTTACAGTAATTACAACTAAGTAAACAAAGAAAACTCTAAATGAAACCTAACAAAACTCAACTAATTTAAGATGAATGTTGTGAAACAAAAGCACAGAGGGAACAGAAATTAGAAAAACCTTACCCCAAGTCGGGCAGGGCAGATGGTCCGGGTTATGTTTAATTGGTCTTCTCAGGGTGAACATGAGAACAGGGGAATAGTTAAGGTGGCATGTGTTTCTGAGATACCAAATACCAAATAACCTCACTTATATGTGGAATCTAATGAGCAAAATGAACTGATGAACAAAATAGAGCCAGAGACACGGATGCATGGAACAGACTGACAGCTGCCAGAGGGGCGGGGGTGGGGGAGGCCGGGTGAAAGAGGGTGAAGGGACTGACTAGGGAACGTGGAAGCAGAGCCCACGGACCCAGACGAAGTGAGGTGAATGCCAGGTGGAGGGGTGGCTGGGCAAAGAGAGAAAAATGCAGGGCATCTGTAATAGTGTCAATGACTATACATATGAAATACAAACAAAGAAAGAAAGAAACCTGCACATCTAAGCAATTGAACTGACATGACTGGACAGCCACAGCTTCCTTAAAGTGGCTGGAGCACTGAGGGTAAGATACAACAGGAAATTCCAAAAACGAAGCGGACAAAATCACAGAAGTGAAATAGCGAATAACTGAAGGACCCTTCTGTGCAGAATTCCACCACTCCATTTGTGATTCTGCTACTCTCGTACCTTTAAAAAATATGGTCTGGTGTTTCATCCAATTAGCAATTAAGTTCTGGGGAAAAAGTCTTAGAATTGTATTCCTTTTTAATTTGTATGACTCTATCATTGCGATATGCAATAAACATTGATAGATATTACTAGGTAATTAAAAAATCTTTGTCATTCAAGTAAATCCATCTAAGGAAAATAAATGAACAAACAGAAGTTCTGCATTTTAATTGTTGCACTGTTGACTAATGGTATTTGCTAAACTAAGTCTGATAACCAATACACACATCTGTGGTCACTACTGCTGTGCATTCTCTGAAAAGAGAAGACAACTGGACGAGTATGAAACAATAAGACCTAGGTATACATCACATCCATCTTACAACATTAGGAGTGATTTAGTATTTTTTAAATAAAGTTGATATTATGCATAACCTATGAATTATACTCAGAATATAGCCCAGAAACACTGGCTTGAGTATAAAAACAAGCAATATACCGCAAAGTATATTGCAATGGCAAACATTTTTTAACAACCTGAATTGTCAGCCTCACAGAAGTACATGGATATATTTATTTCAGCTTTATTCAGATTAAAGCCCTGCATAGCTTTGAAGCCTTATATAGCTATCAGTAGATATATAATGCTAAACATAATTTGCAGGATGCTATATAACTGAAAAATATCACATTCAGTTTTGCATTTGTCTTAAGGATCTGATAACTGGAGATCTCTACGAGTTCTCACATGTTACCAGAACTTATGGTATTAGAGGACTTCTGTTCACAAAATCAACAGGAGCTTGTCAAACCACATAATAAAGCAGAAGTGGTTGATATTTGTGTACAAGAGAAAATAAAGTCACTATGTAAATTACTTTCTATCCAAATTTCAGTAAAGTCTTAAGAAAAAAATCCATAAAATATACATATTAAATCCATTCCTATTTTGTTTAAGATGGGGTTTTAATTTTCAATAAAATAACCTTTTGTCCTTATATTGGTTTTTCTATGTTGATGACTCCAATCTCACCACAACTTTAGGTCACACGGTTACACTCTGGCTTGTAAATCACCACTCAAGTGTTGTAATTCCATATTGAGCCCATACAGACATACTGCTTCACAAATGACAATGGTGTATATGTGTATACACATCTGTGAAAACACACATATAAATGTCCATGTATTTTCATATGTGTTTTTCCCTGTCTTACGTTCCAGGTGGTACCACAATATGATTCATATGCTCCCTGCCATTGAAGTCTGAAACTACAGAAATGTATTTTACTCTTTCCTCATTCATCTGGGTTTCAATCAGATGTTTTTATCTGCAAGTCCACAGTACCTGTTTCTTATATCCAGTCTGTCACAACAACCCTAGATCCGACCCTCCTCACCGGAATAGTATAATTGCTCCTTCCCTGTAAAATCTCCTTGCTTCCATGTAGTCCGACTTCCACTGAGTGAAACGTTTCTATTCTGAAAGGTCTCAGGAACTCTCTGGTTTAAATCATCACTAAATAAGTCTGTTTCTCAGCTTCTGCAGAATTGGTGACTGATGTTATACTGTTGTTATCATTAACGACTTTTTGATCAAGAACCCTGCTGACTCTACATGCAGACAGTCTTTTGAAAAGTCATATTGGAGCTTTAGTATTTTATCCACTCTGCCACACATATTTCTTCACACAAGTATTCTCTGTATAAGAATGCACGAAATGTGCAAGATGGCCACTACCTCCAAACACAGTAACTTTGGTTATTTTAAAGTTTACTAATTTATCTAATTTTCAAATCTCAGTGAAGGACTTCCATGGGTATACCCACTACTCAAAATAATGTCTCATCTAAGCTACCATATTTTTTCTAATGTATTTTCTCTACAGTGTATTATGTGTCTACATATGCGTGTAAGCCTATGTGTTTATATATACACACACATGCACATAAATATATCTCATTCGAACTGCTAGAATACCAATCCTCTTAAATCAGGGGTAGATTTCTTGCATTAGTTCTCCTGCTGCCTAACACAGTTCTTTGCCCATGTTAATTGAGTTAAATTCATTTCAAGATTAGACGATCCTATTGTTCAGTCTTTGTAAGTGGCTAGAGTCTGAAGGTGTAATGAAATAGGCTTGAGCTTGTATGATATAAATCCAGCGATAATTCTCCAAGTTAACTGTGAAACTTTGATTTTGTTGTGAATGTATTTTCATACATTTCATGTTGTATTTGCTTTGATTTCATAATTTCTATATCTCTAGAGTCAGATATATTAAAAGTAAAGGTGAAACATTATATTCATATAAAAAGCATATTAAAAAAGTAACTTAATGAACACAGAGAACGCCCAAGCCCTGCACTGTATTCCCAGAACTCATCATCACACTGCCAAACAATTGCTGTGAGTGGAAAAACATTCTGGATATTGACATTCAATATTTTTAACCTTTTGTCAGTAGGTGATGAATTAACTCGGCTGCAAGGCTTTTCCAGTTGACAGTGAGAGCTGAATTAACTCATTTCTCACTGCAGGGAGAGGAATCAGATTCAGGGAGAACAACCCATAGGAAAAAAGAAAGTGAATTAAATATAAAATTAGTGCACTAACACTTTAGCACTGTTAGGCATTCCAGAATCTCAGGGATAATTAACATTCTTAATATAAAATATTGATGTTATGCAGTATTAATACAGGATCACAGTAAGAATTGACAGTGTTTAATGTTTCATAGCAGCCTCCAAGCTGAGCATAGGACGTTTCACAAGCAAAGGAATTTAATTTCAGATTCAAAAATATTAAAACCCTCTGGGATAAAAGGCAATGAAGTATTTCTTTCTTTTTATGTTTATTATCTAGTGTACTGCTATGCAATGAGGCTGCCTCATTTTAAATCACTACTTGCCAATAGTTTGTAAACTTGAATAAGTTTCTTGACCTTGGTGCTTCTTTATTTAGAGACATAAGTAATATAAATCACTTCTTTGCCTAAATAAGTTAACTTATTAAGAATTGCAAAATTTTGACTTTCTAGTTCTTTCAAAAATTGTGCATGTATTTTAAAACTCCCTCTCCATCTAGCAGGGTTTTAATAACTCTATAGTGTAGTCCATATAGAAAATACAGAAACAAATCTTAATTTTTCTCATTAACTACTAATTTTCATCATAATTAGTTGGTGTCAGGCAAACTCCAGTGTTCTCTAATAAGTACTGTTTTATTTCTCTATGATTCCCTATATCTCTTTACCTCTGTATCTATCTATCTATCACCTATCTATCTATATATCATCTATTTTATAGCTATGGGGTTTTTATATACTTTATGTTTTAATATAATTTAGTAATCATCTTTTCAAATCACAGGTGATTCCCATTTAATGCAGCAAGATTTCCCAAGCTAGCCTCTGTGCCTTTTCAAGGGGCTCCATAGTCTTTTTGTAGCTTCCATTCTCTATATTCACCCACATTTCCCAAAGTTATCCTGTGCGTTTCCTGCACAGCACCTAAGTGAGCTTTTGTCTGAGAATGACCATTAGTTCTAGCACAGAAAAACATTCAGTAAACAAGAATCTGACTGTTAGAGGTGTTTATGCAACTGGGTTGCTGGTGCACTTATATCTTTTCAATGCACAATATTAGAAGATGTATTCAGTAGTAAAACATAAAAATTTGCATTGCTATATTCAATTCAAATATAAGATTTATACTATTTTCTCATTTGTTCTGAAAGCCTATTTCCTGCACTATATTAATGTAATTACTTATTTTCTTTATCCCACAATATCCAAAAGTTTCATGAGGTATCCACAACATAATAATAACACAATAAGATAACATTAGAAATTTCTTCTTTTGCATTTGCTATTGTCCTTAGATATATTGCTTTGAGAATGTATGAACAATCAAACTGATTTGTTTTTCCTATATGAGTTATATCACCAAAATTATATACAATTAGCTTTATTTGATTTATATAGTTTTGGTGTAGAGATTTTTCTTTTTTTCCATTTTATTTCCCCTCTCCTTAGAAGCAATAACTATTTTTAGTATTTTCTGCTTGTTATTCAATTGCTTTTTAAAAAATAAAACCATGGTGTGTGTGTTCACTTTTCCAGTTTGTTATTCAAAAGTCAGCATAATATATATTCCATTTTGTGTCTTATTTTTTCATTTAACACTGTATTTTGGAAATCACTCCATACCAGTGTATAGAGCTCTTGCTGATATGGTTTAGCAATAGTGTAGCACTCTGCTTTGGGACTGTGTGTGTGTGTGTGTGTGTGTACATATTACCCAGTCTTATATGGATTAGGGGTTTTGATAATTTTAACATTGTTATTTGTTATTACAAATAATACTGGAGAAAAAAACTGTTTATAAGCTATTTTGCAACTGTACCTTTGGAGTATATTTTTAGAAGTGGGACTACTGTACTGAGTTACAGGTGCATATGCAAATTCCCTAGATGTCACCAAGTTCCTCTTTAGAGAAGTCATGGCATTTTGCATTTTCATCAGTGATAGATTAGACATGTTGTCAAAGGAGGTATTTTTCCACTCTGACCGATAAGAAATCATACTTTTATTTTGATTTTCACTTGTTATATGCAAAATTGTTTCATTTTCCATGTTATGGAACCATTTGTATTCATTTTTCTGTAACTAGTATGCCATATTTTACCTGATTGCTATGATCCCTTTGGTTTTCATAGCCTAAATTTTTAGAGACTTCTTATAAATTAAGTATATTACCCTTTGTGTATGAAATATGCTATACATACATTTTCCCCAGTTATCAATTGTGTTTAAACTTTGCTTATGGATGTTAATTTATTATTTGTAATATAGTATCACTACAATCATCTTTTAATTGCCCCTCATTTACTTATTCACTTGCCACATAGTGTCGTCAATCCCTATATTAAAAGATGGGAATGTAAACATAAATGTAACAAATATTTGTTGTATGAGATGAATATTAAATAGATTTAAATAGAGCAAAAATTTCATATTTGGAGATGTGCAGGGCATACACAAATATATAAGAGCTTATCTGTTACCTTATCATATGTATTATACCAGAATTTGTCATCCTACACTCTAAACATTAGCCATTAAATGACTTTCATTTATTTTCTCATAAAATAAAAATTTATAATTGGTATCTACAGAAGTCAGAGTGCTTATATTGAATTGCTATTTAGATTAAACTTGTAAATTATTAATGCAAGATTTTCACTTCTAGATGTGATGAAGGAATCAGTATTTAACCTTTTGCAAAAAAAAAAAAGAAAAAAAAACCTATAAAACCCAGAAAAAGCAGCCAAAACAGTGAATTTCAGAAAGAGGGAAGCACAGCACTCTGGGTTGAGGACTGCTTAATAAAAACAAACCAGGTGATATTTTTGATTGTACCAGTTTTCTGTCTGCAAAGATTCTCCAGCCTTCCGTGTAGAGTCTCACTGAGTTGAGGAGACAGATTTCAGAATTTAGGGTAGTGAAGAAAGCTAGAATTTGGACAGCAAATCACTTTAAAGGAGAGAATTATGGTGCCAGAGAGACAGAGACACAGAGAGTTCTCAGGTGCCGTAGATATCTCCAAAGAAATTTCTGGAGCGTTTTACTGAGCACTGACTTGTACATGACTGTGGGAGAACTATCCCAAACCAGTAAAGGTCATCTAGACACAAGGAGTTGGGAGAAAATCTCCAAAAGTCATAAGGTCAAAATTCTGTGTTCTGAGCAGCTTGACTAGAAAGTCTTCCTAAACTTCAGATTCCTCTCATGGGCTTTTGTCCCCATAGTGGAAACAAATGAACTCTAGATTAAAGATTGCTCTGAAATGCCCTAAAATGTTTAAAAGCAAGCCTCAAAAACATCTGAGTTCAAAAACTTTCCAACACCCAAGAGCCAATCCCAGCCATATTTGAAGACATGAAACAAAATTTACCAATCGGCAACAGAGTAAATAATATCTAGCATCCAACAAAATATTACTGAGCATGCAACAAATCGATTAAAAACCCATAACAAAAAACAGGTCCTGAAATAACATAAACTATGAATTGGCATATAAGTGGACATAAACGTGAACATGTGTTACAACAGTTATATGAAATTTGTTTACAAGGTTCAAGATTTTGTTTTCCTTAGGTTAATTTTTTAAACTCAATTTCCCCCTTATCAATAATAGAATCCCTTCTCTACTTAAGTCATGGTTTATTTTCTACAAGTGAAAGTTTTCCTGCATAACCAGCAACCATACTCACACTGTTCTGCTGTATGGAGACACACATACTTTTAATTTTTATGTAAAGTAGTTTTGTTTCTGTGTTTGATTACTTCACTGTTTCTTTAAATAGAAATAATGTATAAGATGTTATAGAATTTACATATATCTTAAGTTTCCAAGAATTTTTTCCACTCCATTTTCAGAATACAATAAAAAGTCAATCAAACTCATAATCTGCACAAGTGTGTGGACCTTGAATTTTAAACAGGTCAGCTCATTTTTATATAAAAAGTCTTTGTGTTGAAAATTTTAATATTCACAACAGGGATTTTTTTGTCATCCTACTAATTTCTGTTTCTAAAATTAGAAAAAATGTCAGAAAAATAAACAACTGAGAAATCAGGAAATAAGGACAATATTAAAAATACAAGAGCAAGGAGTTTTAGACTCCCAGAATGGTCTTTCTTTTCTTTATAATGTTTTACAAAAAATCTTATTATATGCTCTATTCTTGCTTTTAATTCTCATTTCTTTAATTTTGTGTTTTCCTTCTTAACTTTTGGAAAGTTTTGACATTAAGTTTAGGAAAACAATATGATTGAGAAAATAATATATTAAATAATTTTTCAGGTAGCTTTGCAACAGTAAGCTGAACCCTCTCTGCCTTTGGAAGTACTTTCATGGATTACACAGTTTATCAGCTGAAAATGTCACATCTTGCATTCAGGCAGAATATACAAGTTCGGAGCCCATGCTGTGAAATCTCACCCCATGGCACCCAAGTCTCACTCACCAGAGCGTAGGTTGCACTTCCTCCCATAGGAGTGTTACATCTGGTAAAAGGTGACATTGAAATAAATTTCTTAGCTTAAACAGATGAAAGCAGGTAGTGAAAGAAAAACACCACAAACCCAGATTTAAAGTTCAAGCCTTGCCTTTCTGGCTTTCATATTTGGTGTACTATATTTGTGATTCTGAGACTGGGTCTGATTTGATCATCTTGTCTATTCAGTCAAAGTTTGATATTCTACCTTTCTATACACATTAAAATATTTATTGTAAATATACGATGTTGTAGAGACTGAAGAAATGCACTTGGAAATCATTACTCCGATGACCTCCCTTTAGTAGCCAGAGATTTCAGGTATTACTAAACTAATACTCTGACATAAAGAGAAACTATGTAGAAAAACCTCTGAGGTAGAGCGGCCTCAAGACGGCATGTAACTGCTGAAACACAGCTGATTCATTGCATCATATTTGCCTATTTCCTTCTTTTCTAGTAAATACCTGTTATCTTAAAATGTGGTACTTTCCCTACCAAGTGATGCCAGTTTTTGACCTTGAACTATGAGAGGGAAGATTACTAATTTTATAATAATTCTTATTTTACCTCTTTTCTTCTCTCTCACCCACTGCTATCATCACTAGCATCATTCTCACTGGTGTTCTCTGTATATTTTCCGATCATCCTCAAATACGTTTCTGCTCTGTGCTATGTATTCCTTGAGGTTGGTTTTTCCATGAAATATAAACATTTCTTCAGATTGTGATAATCAAAAAGTAATAATTAGTATATGTAAGCAAAGTTGGCTCTTGCTATATGAAAAAAATAGAAAAAAAGGTGGTATAAAAGGAAGCATTTTTCTTCAATCATTTTCCTTTTTCTTAAGGGCAACTGTATTGACATTTCAAAAAGATGCATTACTCAGCCAAAGGGAAATAGGTTAAAGTTGAGGAGACCAATTCTATTCTATAGAGAACCTGGTTTGAAGCAGTATCCACAAAGCCCAGAATAGGACAGTGGACGAGGAGATGGAAGAAAAAAAAATCTGTGCAGTTACATTGGTTAAAAAACTTGGCACTTATATTCCCTAAGCCCCACCTTTTAGGGGCCCTCATCTAAGTCATCCCTTTCTTTTACCCATGGCTGTCTTTAGTCCTTGATCTTCACCTTTTTCAATATTTAATGGCATCATTCTGAGAATTGCTGATAAGAAAGTTGAGATAGGATTTCTGGAACAAGAACTAAATCTGTCAGTAGCATCAGGAGCACAGATTTCAAGATAAATTAACTCAGGCACTGTCTCTGTTTATGAACAGCCTCTTGCATAAACCTACCTGGAACACAAAGTATAGAACACAACTCCAAGTCTATAGCCACTGGAAATGTAGATATTTAAATCTAAGTTTATAATAATTACAATGAATTAAAATTTTATATTTAGTTTCTCATATGCACTAGTTACATTATCAATAGCCATGTGACAAGTAACCACCATATCGGAGAGAACAGATCATAGAATATTTGCACCATTGCAGCAAGTTTTTTAATAGTAAAACTACCATTTACTTAATATGCAATAATTTGAAACATTTAAAAGTACAGAGCCTGATTTCCTTGTAAAAAATAAAAAACTTACCAAGATTAGCTGCAAGAGTGCTTGCCTTCTTTTCTACACGTTCACTTATGATATGAAGCAAATGTTGTTTCTATGCTTTAGTGAACTGTAATGTTCTTTTCTTCTTGATTAATTTAATCTATATTGTATTTTTTCCATTATTATTTAGTCCTCTTATGCCCCTCTCCCTCAAACAATCACCACACTATTGTTGTCTGTGCCCATGGTTCCTTTTTCCATTTTGTTGAATCCTTCCCCCATCCTTCCCCCCTTCTCCCCCACTAGCTGTCATCCTGCTTTTCATCTATGGGTCTTTCCCCATTTTCCTTGTTGTTCAGCTTTTTTCATTAGATTCCGCATGTAAGTGAAATCATATGGTGTTTGTCTTCCTCTGACTGGTTTATTTCACTTAGCATAAAGTTCTCTGTGTCCATCCATACTGTTGCAAGGTTAAATTTATCTTCTTTTTTTATGGCTCGGTAGTATTCCATTGTGTAAAAGTCCCATACCTGTTTTATCCACTCATCTACTGATGGACACTTGGACTACTTCCATATCTTGGTGATTGTAAATAATGCTGCAGTGAATATGGGCATGCTTATGTTCCTTCAAATTAGTGTTTTGGGTTCCTTTGGGTGTATATCCAGAAGTGGGGTCACTGGATCAATAAGCAGATCTATTTTTACTTTTTTGAAGTATCTACATACTGCTTTCCACAGTGACTGCACCAGTATTCATAAGACAGTGAAGATCTATACCACACAATTTTTAAAGTGGAAATAACAGAAGTGGGGACATAATATTATCTTTTAGGTTTTCCAAATGTTAACTAAATAAGTTTTCCCTAAAGCATTTCTAATATGAAGTAGCACAGCATAATTATGTTAATTATCTGCACGAAGATAGACTGCTTTGGAACAAACTGAACTTTCACTATTCACTGACTGAATATGTTTTTCTAAGTAACTTTATCATAAAATATATCAATTTTCTCCCTGAAATGTGGAAATAGTAATAGGAAATATGTCATAAGGATGATTTAATTTAATGCACATAAAATACTCAGAACATGACAATTTCTAAAAAGGTATTAGCTATACTTATTTTTGTAATTCTCCTATAGTTAACATATATGTTAAATAAGAATAATGACAATAGTTCTCATTAGTAAGCCAATAATCCAAACTATCTAATTTTACCAGTTAGATTTATGGAACACCATGCATATTAGGCAAGTGCTGTATATAGAAATTTGAAACATCACAATCTGTCTGAAAATGATAAACTCTAAGTGCTATAAACTATTTATCTTACTCGTTTATATATAAACTGTGCCAAAGAGAAAAGCTATGGAAGTCTTCCAGCCTCTCTGGTCCACCCACAGTGCATTCATCTAGCAGCTCACTGAGAGAAGGGAACACAATGGTGCTAACTTTCCATGTATTCATGATGATTTGTTTTTACAATAACTATTTCAAATAAAATTCCCTTGATTTGATTTTCAGCTGCAAAGAAAAAATAGTCAGTGCCTTTATTTCAAGGACTTAATACAAAAAATCAATCCTCGTAGTCTTTGAAGTATTTCAGACAGCCATTGAAAGTCTAGATCTGAAGTACCCAGAGTTATTCTCATGGCTCTTAGCTGCTCATTAGTTTGATGTATTTCTTGCAGACGCCATCCCTGCCAGGCTGCTGATCGATTATGGAGCATAGCTTGACCTCCTTATTAGATGTCTCTAATTATTTTGGGTAGATATTGAGGATTTTGTTCTCAGAAACCAAATGCTAGGAAGGATTTTATCTCTAAATTGTATTTTAAAGCGCCAACATTATTTCCACACTAATGTGATTAGCAAATATTTAAAGTAAGAGTTAAAATTCATATTTGAGGTAAATATATGTTTCAAAACTTCCCAGAGTATGTCCCTAAAGAATAAAAATGTTCCTGTAAAACTTGTAATTTAATTTTATTTATAAAAAAGTAAAACTGTTTTGACTTGTGTTCAAAATAAGAAATTCATAATTCTAGTTCATGAACAGAAAGAACCTAAAATAAGTGCAGTTAAAAGCAAACAGCAAGGAATTCTGTCATCTTTATGTAAAAAGCTTGCATTCCACACACTCACGGAGTTCTCTCTCATCCAACTATTCTCAACAAAGATAAGGTCATCTTCTCATTTCTTCTTTTTCCTGGAGAGATACACTCTTTAGGAAAAATCCATACTTAAATATTCCTATTTTCAAATGAAACAGCGAACAGGTGCTCTAGGGAAGACCCACTATGGCCATGTCAAAGCTCTTGTGTTCTCATTTTAAAAGCCACCTGTGTACCATTGAGTTGCATCATGTCCCACAGCTTTCTATGCTAGTAAATATACTATTATTTATATGTGCTATTTAGCACATTGTCTTAGACTAATGCTTCCTTAGATGCAATGTGTGTTACAAAGTGAAGACAATGGGAAAAAAAAAACATTGCAAACATGACATGCATATGAATAATCCTTTTCTAAATGAAAGAGCAATTTTGGAAAATTACAGTTTTTAATACATCACAAGATATATTTTTAAACACTCCAGTTCATTTTCCGTGATGTCTGGAAGAGCAGGTTCATTTTCTACTCTGGTCATACCATTAGAACTTTTTGTGGAAAAGATACATCACTGTAAAAATAAAGTTATGCATCTGGTTCAATTCCCTAGGATAGTATAAATAATATATCTACATCCTGAGGGTAAAGTAGAGAAATATTAGAAAGATCCTGAGATACGTCTATTTGTCGGTATAATAGAGGTTGTGGAGGAAGCATTGTGATGTCAATAAATTGCACTATAATACTTTTGCATTTATTAGGCTCATTTTACAAATGTGGAAATGAAACAAAAACATTAAATAAATGACCCAGTTTCGTAAGTGCAGAGACTTTCTATTACTATGAAATAATGGCATTGCAGGGATATTTAAAGGGAAACACAGAGAACATAAGAAAAGTTTATATGGGTGAGAATAAAAAGAAAATAAGAAAAGGAGAAACCACATTTAAGAGAGTGTCTAGGAAAAAGGTATGGTATGCCAGAACGCTATTTAAAAATATACCAGAAGGGACTTTCAGGTTTAACAATTAAACACATGGTAAAGCCTTTTCATAGACAAACAGAGCTGCAAATCTGCTCCAGAGGAAAGTCAGATTGCTAGAGGAAGGAGAGAGGAAAGGGCTGCCGTGATCATGGACAACTGATTTTTCTTAACTCCTTCAGGAGAGAAATCAGTGAGTGTGTGAAAGCAGAGAGCAGTGCTGCTACGTCCCTTCGGCGCTGAAGGAGTCACTGGGAGTGGGGAGTCTTTTCCTCTCATACATGCTACCCTTATTCAGCTTCCTTGGCTAGTAACCCAGACGACTAACTCGATACTCCTTTCATAGCTTTAAATTTTTGTCATACAGGTCTTCCACAGCTGTTTATATGGTGTTAATAGAGTTAGTGTGTATGTTTCTCCTCGTGGACTATTCTTGTCCATAATGAAACTCAGACTGACTTCTTTGTGGCAAGTACGCATGCCACCACGGGCTGTTGGTGTGTCGTGTGTTAAATGACTGTAAATGTGTTTGGGCATTTGCTGAAACACATCCCACATTTTCTTTCTGTGTCCCACAAAATATTCTCTAAAGCAATGTTTGCCTTGGTCTTGACCAGGGTTCAAGCAGTCACAGGATACTGAGCAGCAAGTAAGGCAGTTTGAATACAGATACCACCAGGGTTTATACAGAGTTAGGAATTTAAGTTAAGCTTTTGAACTGAGGTCATCAAACAGAGATATGAGTGCAAAATTTAAAAGAATTCAACAAATGTCGATCACTATTAGTTGAAATTAAAATTTGGCCCAATACAGAGACAGGTTTACACCATTTGGAAGCAAACTCTGAGATTCTGAGTGTTCGCTGGTAGAGATGTGTAGGCTATTAGAAGGATTCTAATTTGGTGAAAATTAGAATAATAAGGCATCTAAGACCAGTAAGAGATGTTAAGAGCCCTACCTCAAGACTGGTATTCAAAGACTTAAAAATATGCCCAATGTAGCTTTAGAGCAATCCAAATCCAAAGCAATATAAGTAACTTACTACTGAGTCCAATACTTATTGAAGTGGGACAATGCCATAGGACTTAAAGTAATAATTCATGTTCCATGGGGTAAAGCCAGATGTGGTAAAAATTGTTAAGCATCATTTTTAGAATAACATCTCTAAGTATAACACACATTGAATAATATTCATATGTGTAAATGTTTAAATTTTAGAAGTGAGAATCACTTTTAAGAACTACTATCAATTTCCTTTATTTTATAGACTCAATCATGGATTCATAGTTTCATTTAACAAATATCTGAAGAGATATTATTAAATTCCAGGAACTATACTAGATGCAAAATCTTTAGCAGCAAAGGCAATGGACAACGTTACTGTTTGTAGGGCATTATGAACTTTTTTCCCTAAAAGTCTCCAGTGTTAGCTTAAGGTTCATGCTACATACCATATTATGAAACCAGCTCTTTTCTGCAATCATCTAAACACTTTTCTTTAAATTTCCCTTTATTCTAAGATCTAATTATGAACAGAAATTCTCTTTTATAATTCTTGGCATTTTAATAACCAGCACATAATCTTTTAATAGCTAATGTTCTTAGTGTCTTGAATTATCTTTCCAGTATGAATGTTTTCTACTTTACCTCATTCTGATACAACAATAATGTTAATACTCTAGACTTTCACATTACCAAGAGCTAATATCTTTTCATAATCTAAATTTCAAATGTCTTAATCTCTTTTTTCCATTTTTCAAAATTAAATTTATTGGGGTAATACTGGTTAATAATGTCATATATGTTTCAGGTGTACAATTTTTTAACACATCACCTGTATATTGCATTGTATGCCCACATTCAAAAGTCTAGTCTCCCTTGGTCACTATATAATTGCTCCCCTTTTTTCATTTTTTAATCTCCCCTGAAACTTGTTTCCCTCTGGTCACTACCATATTGTTCTCTATTTCTATGAGTTTCTTGTTTGTTCACTTGTTACTTTCTGTTTTATGTCCTACATATGAATGAAGTCATGTGATTTTTGTCCTCTGTCTGACTCATTTCATTTAGCATGATATTCTCAAGATCCATCCACATTTTTTAAAATGGCAGTATTTTATTCTTTCATATGGCTGAATAGTATTCCATTGTATATAGATACTGAAAATGTTTATCTAATCACCCATTGAAAAAACTAAGTTTTTGTCCATGTCTTGGCCATTGTGAATAATGCTGAATTAAACTTAGGTGTACATACATCTTTATGAATCAGTGTTTTCAATTTTCTTAGATATATAGTCAAACTATGGATTGCTGGGTCACATGATAGCTCTTTTCTATTTTTTTGAGGAACCTCCATAATGTTTTCCATAGAGGCTGCATAAATTTACATTCCTACCAGCAATGTATGAGGATTGTACTTGGGGCATTTCTAGATAGCACCTTGTATGGAAGGGCTCTTGAAAATTTTCATTCTGTTCTATTAAATACCATCGCTCTTCCTTCATCTTGAGTGAATTTGTTACTCATGATATTGTAACATATTCACACTTGGGAAAGGAAGCAGAAAGCTTCCAGAACTACCCTAAAAACACGCTTATCTGTTGTAGCCAGAGAAAAAGACTTTTGGCCACCAAACCTGAGGTTTAAACTTGCATGTGGAACAATTGAATTATAAACTGTACTGTCTTTATTATACTGTAAGGGCATTGATAGAAGGACTGGGATCCTAAAAATTAAGGTGAAGAAGACAAATGGAGAGACTCCAAGTACCCTAATCTCTATCAAAATTTATTTTTTTCACATCAACACCCCATTTGATTTCCAGTAATTTTTCAGGTCCTCTAGACATACCATCCTTTTCTCAGAACTTTTGCTTTCCTTGTGTTTTTATTTCCTCTTTACTTGCCCCAGATTCCATTGCCCATTATTACAATCTCTTTCCTGCAAATACCCTCAAGTCATTCTCCTTCTTCTCTGAAAAGAACCCAAAACAAAATAAATTCACCTATTTCAGCCTCTGGTTAAGTAGATTAATGTGGCTAGAGGGAAACGTATAGCCATACTAACTCAGCTCACTTTAGAGTAATGACTTTTCATCTCACATGGCCCACCCAAGCCACCTGGAGTCTTACCACATTTTTCTCACTTTCCTGTCCTACTGGAAGATTATTTCATGCCTTTTTGTTTCCCTTCAAAATTGCAACACACGCTTTCCTTTTCATTTTTACTTAATGACTGCTTTCATTTTGTAGAGAATATAAAAGAAATGAGAAATTTATTCCAAGAGCTCTTCCTGCCACATACATTTCTTCCTCTGTGACCTTATTGTCAAATTACCTGGAATTAAGGATATTGTGATTGTGTTTATAGCTAGTAGCAACTCTTCCTACTCGCCAGAAGCCATGGTTGCATGCTTACTCTAGTACATTGATCCACATATTGGTCCTTCTTCCGTTCATATCAGTTTCTCTCTCTCCTGCATCTCCACCATCGGTATACATAGATAGTGCTGTATCCCACTGTTTATAAAATCAAAATGTAAACAAATCCCTTCATTTAATGTGCCTTCCCCCTTTCCTTTGTAATAAAAAAGACTCAAAAGACTTGTTTATAAATTTTTCCTCAACTTATTTTCTGCAACACTTGACACAGAATATTATCCCTTCTTTAAAAAAACAAAAAAAAAACCATTTTTACCTAATATATAGGACAGCATTCTGTTCTCTTGTTACCTCTCTGGCCAATTCTTCTCCATTTCATTTATTGGCTCATTATTACTCCTGCAATTTCTATAATTTATGGTGCTCCAGGGATCATTCTTCAAACTTTTTTTATTCTTTATCTGAGCTCATATTTTAGAATCAGATCTAGTCTTATAAATTTAAATTATTATTTCTAAAACCTTTTTTTATTAATATCTCCCTAAGGAGAAAAGTTAAATTGAATTTACATTGTCCTTAATGAGAGAAATTAAATATTAAGGAATAAGGATTTTTCATATAGGTTTGAGATATGGGAAGCCACAGACCACTGTAATATCAAAGAGTTGTTCACCCTCTGAGAACAAGTTTTTCTTCCTTGAGGGAGGTAACACTCCTACTGAGAACACAAGCTGTGAATTTTATTTATATTCAGTGAATCTCAGATTTACCTCCCCGAAGAACCTCTTAACTAAATTCTAGGCTCATAATCAACTGCATAGATGTCTAATAACTTCCTTAAAGTCTAATAACTATCACAATTTGAAATGTACCAAATCAAAAACTGGATTCATGTCTTCACTCTCCTAAAGTGCCCCCCCCCCGCAATCATCCCATTCTCAATAGACAGTAAGATAATTGTGGCATTAGTTCAAAGCTTTGAGAGCATCTTTGATTACTCTCTACCATCATTCTGCCAATATACTCTACTGGATCACCTTCACAAGGTATCCAGACTCTGAGCACTTCTCACTATTCCTATTACTAATTAGCTTGTACAATCCACTACTATCCTTCAGCTGGATTACTGTAGTATCTCCTAACTTCTCGCTCTGATTTCTCCCTTACTTTCTATTCCCCAAGTCTATTTTCCAACTAGTAAATAAAAAAAATAGTCACATAATAATGCTAAACCTTCTAATAGCGTTCCATCTCACTTATAGTAAAAGCCCATAAAGTAGGCTGTGAGAACCTCCATGATTTGCCCTTGAGTTATCTTTCTGATCTCAACTTTAACCACTGATCCTGTCACTCTAGTTTAACCACACTATCCTCCTTGATGTTCTTTAATCACAAAAAACATTTCTTCATTCAAGGGAAACCAAAAGTACCTTCCTTCTACCTGAATGTCCTCATGTATTTCCATCACCTTTTCAAGTCTCCTTGTTCCCTCCTGAAAAAATCATTTTATAAATTCTTCAATCACTACCCATTTAAATTAGCATCCCACCAAATTCATTAATTCTTTATCCTCTTACCTCTTTTTATTTTTTCTCTATAATTTTCATTACCATTTGACATGCTCTGTTTGCCTGGTAAGTTGATATTTTTGTCTTCTTTCATGAGTTTAACAATCATGCCACAAAATATATTATTTTGTTCACTGTTGTATCCCTAGAAGGATGCATATGTCCTCACAAATAGGATTCTCAAGAAATATTTGTTGGATCAATTATATAAATGTATAAAGCAGGTAATATACTTAACAACATAATATATAAAAATAGATGGAAACCAAATCAGGTGAAGAAGGAAAGAGTGGAAGAGATATTACAAAGAGAAACTATATCTATAGAGGGACAGATTGAGAAAGAGAAAGAGGAAATAAATACAGAGGAAAGTTTCTCACTAGAAGAAAATCTGTTATACACATAGAAAATAAGCATACATTGATACTTTTCAGAAATTTAAAAAATATTTTCAAAATAGCCCTGGCTGTTGTGGCTCAGTGAATTGAGTGCTGGCCTGTGAATCACAGGGTCCCTGGTTTGATTCCCACTCAGGGCACATGCCTGGATTGTGGACCAGGTCCCCAGTAGCGGGTGTGGGAGAGGAAACCACACATTGATGATGCTCTCCTTCTACTTCTTCCCCTTACCTCTCTCTCTAAAAATAAATAAAATTTTTTAAAAAATTAAAAGTATTTTCAAAATAATAATAATAATAACTCTAGACTAATCATAAGAAAAACTTCAAACAAAACCAAACTGAAGGCAAAAATACTTGATCAATAATCCTCCAAACAGCCAAGATCATGAAAAATAAAATTAAAAAAAGACTAAGATTGTTTCAGACCAGAGGAGTCAATGAGGATGTGACCACTAACTGCAGTGTAGCCCTCTGGTCTGATCCCTGGGTAATGAAAAATACTTACAGAAAAGCTGGTAAAATTGGAATAGTTTTAGATTTTTGATAACAGTAAATACCAACATTGGTTTCTTAGTTTTGACAAATTTACTACTTTAATACAAGGTAATAATATTAGGGGAAATAAACTATGTTAAGGGGCACACAGGAACTCGCTGTTTTCCCTTTACAACTTTTCTGTAGGTTGAAAGGTAATTCCAAATAAGAAGTTGATTTAAAAAAGTAAAGAAGGATGATACAATAGATTGTAATGTGGTAGAAACTATTATTTCACAAAGAGGATCAAGGAATGTATGTGTCTGCTGCCATTTGACAGAGCTGAACGAGTGACGTCTACAGGAAGAATGCCCAAAAGACCAACACGTGCAAAGATTCGGAGTGGGGCTCACAGATCACCCACAATTCCTCATGAAAAGTACCTAAAGTGCTACTAGAAATAGAACAAGAATGGAAGAAAGCTTTTTCTGCTTTTGTTTCTCAATGTCTATCACTCAGTCTTTAATTTCTGGCTTATTCTAGAAAGTAAACTCGAGTAATTTGAGTAGAATACACAGTATTATTTACAATAGACTTTTTTAGGCCCAACTAATTATTAGATGCTGTGATACTTTGATGCCTCCTTTTCTTTCAGATTCATGTAACATATCATGAAGGGAAAGTGGCTCTCATTTATTTTAGACAATACAAATGCTACAGTAAAATATCATCCTTTCCAAAACTTATATATCATATGTGCTTATGACTTTAGATTTTATAGTGTCATCTCCGTAGATATAAAAACATTTATGCTGCTGTTACTTAAGCAAATTCCCTTAAAATGTGTACAGAGTTTAGATACATCAACGAGACTATAATTATCTTTTGTACATGATGAATAAAATGTTCTGAGCATCCTGAGTAGTCACAAGTATCATGTAAGTCCTGTGGAATCTCCGAGCATGAATTACTGTCCATGAATCCTGAAAGCATAAGGACAGTCTTTCATGTTGCCTCATATTTACAATCTGAGGCATTTTAGACACTCAGAGAGGTCTACCATTTAGTATGAAATCGCAAGTTTCATGTAAAAAACTATTGTTTATCAGTTAGGTTCCAATATGTTTATATAGAACAAAATTAATAGTCACAAAATGTAGCAAAATCCCATGGATTTTGGATGAGCAAGTATGAAAATCTTACATGAAAGAAATAGTATTTGCTTAAATTGTATACCAAGCTGCACAATCTTTCTGAAATAAGATAAAACATAATTTGATGAGCTAATTTATTTAATGTAATTTTTTGAAAGATTTATTTATTTATTTTTAGAGAGGGAAGGGAGGGAGAAAGAGAGAAAGAAATATCAATGTGTGGTTGCCTCTCATGTGGCATCTGGCCTGCAACCCAGGCATGTGCCCTGACTGGGAATCGAACTGGTTCGCAGCCCGCACTCAATCCACTGAGCTATGCCAGCCAGGGCTATTTAATGTAATTTTAATAAGTAGTTAAAGCATTTATTCATGTATTTTCTGAAGAAAAAAGAGGTGGGTTAATAAATTGCATAATTTTTGTTACATTTAAAATTTTTAAATTAATTTTTAAAATTAGAAAAGAAAAGTAATATAAATGATGAGTCTGTAATGGTCATGGTAGATTCTTAAAAATATTTTGATTTTCTCAGATTATTCATCAGCTTTCCACTTTCACAGATGAAAATAATTGCAAGTAGGTTTTCTTTTTAAATAACTGGTTATCGCTTTTCATTCTCATAAAATAAGGCTATACACATAGGGCATTTAAAAACAAGACCAAATAAAAGCTAACAAAAGAATCAGAGCACAAAAATATTAGGATAATTAACAGGCAAGCAAATGCTTCTAATTCCCTGGGGAACCTGATTATCTTTTGTGAAGTAAATTTCCACAAAATCCTTTAGAATAAAAAAAAAGGAAAAAAAATATTTGCCCTTTTTCATAACTGTATAAACATTACACAATCGTTACACTATTTCAGTAAAAAGAAGTCACTGCACATAAAGGAATGCCAAGAAATGGGCCTCACTGGTCACCCTTCAGTAATGGTCCATCAGTACATTAATACTGGAGTTTCTTTAGGGTATAAAATTAACACCAACTGACTTCATCTATAAAATGATCTCTCCAAGGTATGGTCCCTGGACAAGAAATCATTTTAAAAGTACTAGATTATTTTGTTTCAGGATGAAACAAATCCATAAATAACATATTCTTGGCATCAGTATGGGTCTCTAATGGTGGGCCAATTTTTAAGACTCTCATGGACTTTGAAATTATCTATGCTAAACTCTTTATTTTGCAGATAAAGGAATTAAGGATCTGAGAGTTAAATAACACTCAAGGTTACATACTACTTTCTAAGAGGAATGAGTAGACAGACTTTTCCTAACACATTATTGTACCATCCTATGCTATATTCTTTTATTTTTAGATATTTATTTATTTCTAGAGAAAGGGGAAAGGAGGGAGTAAGAGAAGAGATACACCAATGTGTGGTTGTCTTTTGTGCACCCCCAAATGGGGACCTTGCCCACAACCCAGGGTTGTGCCTTGACTGGAATCAAAGTGGTGACCCTTTGGTTGGCAGGACGGCACCCAGTCCACTGAACCATACCAGCCAGGGTGACTATATTCTAAGATGTAAGGCATGTGCTACCTTTATTCATAGCTTCATCTTGTTATGTGTTGAAGGAGTTATGGATATTTTTGAAATTCTTCACTTTTTTTTTACATCCCAGGCACTTCTCTGTTGTTTTGCTTATTCAAATTGCTCATCCTCAGAATGAAATAGTACAGCCAGTCACAAAGAGTGAGGCTTAAAGAGTTATTTAAAAGTGGCATTTTCATGCCTAAATTAAAATGCTTGAATATGATTCAAAAGTTTCCTCGTGAATAAATTTGCTTTCTCTAGCAATGATTCTATTGTGCATATAAATATTTTGTTCTTAGAAAATATATAACATATATAAAATTAGTAGACAGTTTTCCTTGAAGACAAGGCTATGTTGGAATTGCTATAATGAAAATGAAAGTCTGGAGACTATTAAAAAACTACTTCTATTGATAATTACCTATTACCTTTTTCTAAAGGTGCGTGCTTTTGACACATGACTAGTGGATAGTGAAAAGGTCAGAGTAAAACTGTGTATGTATCATATCTGATACTTGATCTGACATTAACAGCTTATTACACAGAACTGGCACACTGGTCATAGGTCTTTTCAATGAATTACTTCTTTGACGTACCATATTTTACAATTTAATCATGTATGTCCTAACCATAAGAGCAGCAAATCTGTTGTGAAATTTTATGTAATTTTGTCCAACCATGCAATGTGGAAAGTAGAGAGCATGATTCTGTGTAAGCGAGCAGAGATCGTCTGATTAGTACTATAACCATTTAGGCCACAGCCTTTAACTGATTTTCCATACTGGCATGTCCATGCAGGCTTTTTTCACTTGTTTTGTTTCTTAGATTTATCTCCTTTAAATTGTCTTTTATTTTCATATACAATCTACTATAAACCTCCCCTGTATTTAAAATATTGAGTTACTATAATTATAGGTTCCCAAGTGATCCATTAAACTCTGTCTTAATCGTGTAGTCTGCCATTTTGTTCAAGAAGATAGTTCATGGTCTATGAATCACTTTCCTTCATCATGTTTCTACTGAATAGTTGCAGTTTTTTTGAAACAGCAACAAGCAGTTTTCTCATCCTTTCAGTTTTTTCTCTTCCCTAACTCCACTTTGTTTGACCTGGAGAAATAGGTGTGTGTGTAATTTGCACACCCCACTCAACCATGACACCCTAAATCAAACATACATTAGTTTCTATTAAGAGTAAATTCAAAATTATATATAATTATACATGGTTATTGGTGACTATTGATTTTTTTCTAATAAAATAAGGCTATAAAAGTAAGACTTTAAAAGTGAGATCAAAGCCCTGGCTGGCATAGCTCAGTGGATTAAGTGCAGGTTGCGAACCAAAACATCGCAGGTTCAATTCCCAGTCAGGGCACATGCCTGGGTTGTGGGCCAGGTCCCCAGTGGGGGCCACATGAGTGGCAACCACACATTGATGTTTCTCTCTCTCTCTTCCTCCCTTCCCCTCTCTAAAAATAAATAAATAAAATATTTAAAAAAATTTTTTTAAAAAGTGAGGTCATATAATAGCTACTAAAATGACCAAAGGACAAAGATACTGTGAGAGTTAATTGACAAGTGAATGGACACAATAATAATGCTTCAGCCTCTGAATTTAATTAATATGCACCCTACATTCTAAGAGGCAAACTTTTTCTTTTTTAATTTATTTCTTTTACTAAAAAAGACACATACAATATTCATGCTTTCATCAAGACTTACTATAATATTCTTATAGTGAAGATAGTATGGTACTGGTTGAAAGAATAGATGGACAGGTAAATGGAACAGAATAGAGAACTCAAAATGAGACCCACACAAGTGTTGTCAACTGATCTTTGAAAAAGAAGTAAAAGTAATTTAAAGTGTATAAGATAAGCTTCAACATATGTCACTGCTACAGTTGGATATCCACATACAAAAAGAAAAAGTAAACTCAGATGTGACACTTTTCACAAAACTTACTTCACTCAAAATGGATATATGCCTAAATGTAAAATATGAAACTATGAAACCTCTAGGAAATAACATAAGAAACAACCTAGCTGACCTAGAGCTTGGTGATGACTTTTTAGATACAATATCAAAAGTGTGATCTATGAGAGAAAAAATGATAAATTGGACCTAATTAAAAGTGTGAAATACACTGATAAGGAAGTGAAAAGGTTAAGAGAATGATGGGAAGAAAACAGTTGCAAAACATTTATCTGACCAAGGACTAGTATCTAATCTACAAAGAACATCTAAAAGTCAAAAATGAGAAAACAAACAGCCATGGCTGGTGCAGCTCAGTGAGCTGAGCACTGGACTATGAACCAAAATGGTGCCGGTTTGATTCCCAGTCAGGGCACCTGCCTGGGCTGCAGGCCAGGTCCCTGGCTGGGGGCACATGAGAGGCAACAGACCGATGTTTCTCTTGCACATCAATGTTTATTTCCATCTCTTCCTCTCTCCTTACCCTCTCTCTAAAAATAATAAATACAATCTTAAAAAGAAAGAAAACAAACAACCCAATTAAAATGCAGGCAAAAATGTGAATAGATGCCACTACAAATAATATATTCAAATTATAAATTAATATATGAACAGCCACTCAGTACAGTGTGTTACCAGGGTAATGCAAATGAAAACAACAATGAGATACCACCACAAAGCTATCAGGGGGGCCAACACCAGAACAGTATCAAAGCAAATGCTGGTGAGGATGTGAAACAACAGGAACTCTCTCATGCAATGGTGGTGAAAATGTGAAATTTGAAACAGTCACTTGAGAAGAAAATTTGTCAGTTTCCTAAAGAGCTATGCATAGGCTTTCCATGTATTCTAGCAGTCTTGTTTCTAGCTATTTGTTCGAATGAATTACATACTTATGTCCACACAAAAACCTGCACGTGAATGTTTATCTTCTTTATTCATAATTGCTAAAACTTGGAAGTGACCAAGATGGCCTTGCATACAGGAATGGATCAACAAAAGGGAATACATCTATACAGTGGCAAAGTCACAGAACAATATGATGGGGCCTTAAAAGCATATTAGTAACTGAAGAAAAGCTGATATTAAGAGGCAATTTACTCTATCATTCCAACGACATGACATTCTGGAAAAGGTAAACCATAGAGGGAGTAAAAAGATCGGTGATTGCCAGAGGTTCAGGGTCAGGGGACATCCTAAGGAACAAGAGACAGATGAGTGGGTGGAGAGCACAGGATGTTTAGGCCAGAGAAATTGTTCTGTATCGCTCTGTAGTGGCTAATGTATAGATTTATGACACGACATTATACATTTGTCAAAACCCACAGAACTACACATGACAAAGAGTGAACCCTGCTGTAAATTACAGACTTTATTTAATAGTACTGCATTCATATTTGCTTGTCAGCTGTAACAAATGCACCGCACGATAAAGACTACAGAGTAGAAGGGCCTTGCAGCGGAGTGAGGGGGCCTAGCAACTCGTTTTCTGCACATTTTTTCTGGAAACTGAAAACTACAACAAGTAAAGTCTATTAATAAAGAAAATGTTTTAATGTACTATAATGTAATCTTTCATCAGTAAACACTGGCATGAGGTAATTCTTTATTTCAATAAACATCTCTTTGCTGTGAACTCAAAATGCTAAGCTCTAGGTGGATGATTTAGTGATAAATCACTCTTACCCTTTGAGAATAGTTTCTTAACATTTTATCATATTATTGAAGTACATACATTTATTGAAAGAGGTAACATGAAAGATTATTTGTTTTACAGACTTAGTAATTATTAAGAAAACAATACAAATCTCCATTCTACATATATTTAAAGTGATAAATTATAAAAAACACCTAGATGAAAGAATATCTATAAATTTTGAAAATGAAAATATTGGAGATATACAGTAAAAGACTCTGATAAGCTCTAACTCAGCTCAACACAAACTCCGTACAGATTTAAATCATTAAAATAATGAATATTACTTATATAGCATAACTCTTCTTAAAGTCCTGAAGTTTATGAATTAAACATAGTTATGATGATGCTGCCTTCATCTCTGATTGCTTATTTTTAGCCTTTATTTTCTTACCCCCATGACAAATATCTGACTGTTATAATATACAATGTTGGACATGACAATATATCTTAATTTATCATACTTATCCTCACACTGTATGGTTCTATGTAATATCCTTGCTTTGCTGTTATAACTCTGTGTGTGTGCATACCCACTTAATTTTCAAAGTGAAAAGAAAACACTTCAAGTTGCTTCTCTGCAAGTACATATTAGTTACTACAATTTTTAGAACGAGCAGTTTATTTATCATTAAAGACATGGGTTATGTTTGTTATTGCAAAATTAGATCCACATTATAAAAGTGAAGTATGATGTATCTTTGGTCACTAATTTTATTCAGTGATAGGAATGAAGAAAAGCCTTACCATTTAATCCAATATTTCTTACAATTGGAATAGCCCAACTGTGCTATGAAGTTTCTAACACGCTACTGCCACCTGGGTTTGCTTCTGGCTCAGTTTGGTGAGGCTTCTTGAGGGTCTGACATAAGGTCACCTGAGTTCTTCTTTGGTAATTAGATTTCTGAAATAGCGGAATGTATATTTCTGGTATCTCTTAAAGAGACACTGAAAATAGGACATCACACAAGTAGGATTTTGCTTGAATTGCCCTCCTGACCTGAAACATTTCTGTTGGTCCTGTCTTGATTTGTGTGTCATTTTTAACCTCTCTTTCACTATCCTTCCTGTCATTGTCTAAACAGCATGATTTTCCTTGTTCTCCCTATTTTTCCTATCTTTTCTCATTCTATTCATCATGGTAATATTAATAAAGTATTATGGTAAATGTTCCAGAGCCAGAAAAGAGAAACCAAGCATTAATCCTCTACTCAAAGAGTTTAGATTTTAAAGTTAAGACACAAAATAATATTATACAAAATAAAATGTGACACGTGTAACAAAAAACTGCATATATTGTAATAGGAGTTCTAAATAAAGTACTTTCTTGGCTTTGAACCAATTTAAAATGTTTGTGCTTCATTTAGGATTCACTTCACAATTCATCTTCCAGTCTTTTAAGTTTAAAATATTTTACTGAAGAAAATTAATAAGCTGTTTTCTTTTCTCATTCATTTTCTGAAATCTCAATTATTCATGAAATTTTCAAAAAATAAAATAAGGTAAATGAATCATTTGGAAATAAATTTTCACACCCAAAACCATAATAAAAAATGTGAAATGTAGAACCTAGTCTAACACAGTGTACTGTTTAAAATGTTTAAAAATAAAAACAAGCCATCTCTGTCCTATGTCTATATGTACATATTTTAAAGCTAGATGTTAAAGCCACATTTGAGTTTATATTTGTCAAGTACACCTGTTACCCAATTTCCACTGCATTTTAGACCTCCTTCCTGTTCTTTGACTTTCATTTCTTTTCTTTGCACAGTAAGATCATTAACTCTCCTGTATCCCTGAATGCTTCAGACATTTTCTAGTGTGCTGCTCCGGCATTTAACGAGCTTTTCTTAGCTTTTCAGGTTCAATGAATTCGAGAAAGTTGCAGGATGTGCATTTCCAATCTTTTCATTTGAAAACCAAGGGGAATTGTGGCGGTTAAGGGCTGGAGGGCGGCAGTCAACTATTACAGTTAAAAAAATAATAATACAGTGTTTGCTCCACTAAGGAAAGTAACAAGGGAATACAAAACTAGGTTTGCAGTTGAGTAGAGAAATATCGACTCCACAAAAGTAACCAGAAGACACAAAATATAGCACATTTCACAGAGCAATATTTAGAGATTAGGTTAGCCTTCAAGTCATTTACTACAAACCAACTAAATTAACCAGAGCAGGCTAATGCTACAGGGAGAATTCCAAGATTTTGTTGTACAGATGGACGGTTTTGTGATACACTGCCCTTTCCTTCGTCTTTTTGAGAATACCTCCACAGTATCGTCAGTTTATTTTGATCAGAACTACACAGATTTATAGAGAAATATAACATTAATGAAAGTGTCTTGGTTGCAAGCTCTTAATAATCTTAAATAAAAGAATAAGCAGGACTCTCCAAACTGTCTTCAACATTAAACATATATAAAGTGAGAAAACACTTTACAGAGTTAAAGAATATTTGCACTCTGGAGAAAGAATATTTTTTTCCATAAATTAAAAATAAATAAATCGATGGAGATTTACAGAAAAAAGCTTGAATGGTTTATAATTCGATATACTCCTTGCATGCTTAAACTATTAAAATGATGAACATTACTTACTGAGCATTCATAACAAAGAGCAGTTTCACAACATAATAGGGAGCCATATGCTAGAATGAATCTTATTTTAAAAAAGTGAGACCATACTTTAAAAAAAAGTATTCTGACTTTTATGAGGCAAATGTACTATGGTACTGTTGCATTAATCTAAGTTTATCCATATTTAATTAGGGGGCATTAAAATATTAGAGAGGAAGGGCAATCATAAAGCAGTTTCACGTTGAAAAATGAGACTGGAAACAGTAGGGAACACAAAGTGTGTACTGAACCGGTTTGGATCAGTATTCACGGCAGGCTGGATGTTGCAGTGGAGAAAATGGCTCATTAGTCTGGCTTTTTTTTTGAGTGTTTGACTATGCTGCCTATTACTTGAATATAATAAGTAGTCAATTAAAACTTATTAATCATTGAGAAGATATGGCTTATAATGCTAACTCTGCTACCCCCTATAGCGATGAATTGAGCAATTCGATAGTCTCTTAGGGACCTCACTTTCTTTGCCACTGAAAGAAGAAATTGATGAATGTTTTTTTCAAGCCCTAATAAGTTATGTTTATATAAGGAATAAAGTTTTATACATAAATGTGTTTTTCTTTAATTATATGTAAAATTGTTAAAGTACTCTCTTACTATTTCAAATTGAAAGAATTTGTGCTTTCTTAAATACTATATATTGGATACTCATGAAACATTTCTTGAAAATTTAGATTCTCATCATGAACATTAGTTGACTTTCCTGCCTTTCACCCTGATTTTAGCCATTAATTTCACTTTTGCTTTAAGGGATGGCCATATTGTTACAGGGTGCAGCCAAGAGGGGGGACCCCAAATGGACATTTAAAATGGGGTCCAGAACTCAAGGTGTTCAGAAAATATTAGGATGTCCTCACTGCCCCCACCCCAAGTGTGGGTTGGGGAAAGGGACTAATGGAGTAGGCCCATTAAGAGCTGTTTCCCATAACAACAGCCTTGCAGCTAAACTCTGGTGTGGTAATTTAACATACCTATAGCCTTTGGCTGGTCCCTTAGATATGCTAAATAGCTATGGCCTGGCTCTGGGCCTGGGGGATGGAAAGGGACCCCCCCATACATAACCTGGGGGCAGGTCCCTGGAGTTACAGTGCCTGCGTGGGAACTTGGAGATGATTGGCTCCATACCATGGGGCCACACCTGCCCTCACCCACAGTGGCGGCCAGAAAGGCTGGAAAAAATGGGAGATTAAGGGCAGGTGTGGCCTAGTGTGGGAGGAGTCGGAAATGGAGCTGTAGAGGAAAATTGGCATGGGGATTTAAAAAACCCAGGTGCGGCAGCCATAGAGAAGAGAGAACCACGAGGCTTTTGGCAGAGTAGAGGGCTCTTGCAGCTCTGTGAGGGAGAATTCACCATGCAGATTTAGCAGAAAATCACCACTCAGCCAAAGCTGAGTGGCAACCCCGTCTCCCCGCAGCTTTGTGGGGAGAACCACGCGGTTTCACCAGAGTGCAGACCCCCGCAGCTCCGGTTGGAGAGGACCACGCAGCTTTGGGGTGCTCCTTTTGGCCATGCAGCCTGGGAAGCAGGAGAGACTTTGCCTGAAAGAAGGGTGAAAGAACTCTTACCAGTAGGCCATGAGACGGTGCTGCATGGCTTTGGATTAATTGGAGATCCTGCCTGGACAGCGACACAGCTGATGGTGCCAGGGACCGAGGAAAGACTTTTAGCCAATGAGGTTTACTGGGAAGAACCAGAGGCTGCTTGAGCCAAGGACTTCTATTTTCTTTCCTGAGATATGGTACCCTGGACTGGGCAAAGGGGGAAGGAAGGACTGTGTGCATTTTTGTGTGTTTTAAGGGACTTTGAGATTTTGGCAAAGACATTAGGTCACTACTTTAAGTTTGTATAGCACTAAATAAACATTTCCTTTCCTTTTCACAAATCTCTGGCATTGAGAGACATCTTTCCTATAGGCAGCGGACATAACGGATCTGCGTCTCTTTCAGTAATAGTATACCGTCCCAAGGCCGCCTCCTGGTCTTTGTTCTGTAACAATATGAAAAAAAGTGAGGCTCGAGGAAGCTTTTAGGACAGGGGAATGTTGAAAGCAAAGCAGGTTTTTTTCAGTACAAAAAAAGGTAGATTAGCCCTGAGTGGTATGGCTCAGTGGTTTGGGCACCATCCTGCAAACAGAATGGTCACCATATAGATTCCTATCAGGACAGGTGCCTGAGTTGCACGTCAGGTCCCTGGTTGGGGGCCATCAATGTTTCTCTCACACACCAATGTTCCTCTCCCTTCCCCTTTCTCTAAAAATAAAATAAAATATGTGGTAGATTGATATTCTAAGCACAAGTGGAAAAATAGCTTTGGAAAAGAGCGGTTTGTTTAGTTTTAAAGGGCTCTCAAATGGACATGAGTTCAGAATTTGGTGGGTTAACCAACAAATGGGAAGCCACCATGCGGAAGACAATATGGGATGGCAGGGGCTGTGGGAAGTAGGAGCAAGTATGACTCTCTTCCGTGCTTTCTGATTGCAACCTTTTGACTAATGTTATAGAGGTCAAGTTCTGATCTGTGAAACATCCTGGTATTTTCTCTCGTTCATCAAATATTACCAACAGGATTCTACACTCTCACACCACTGTTACAAATAAGTAGGAGACTTATGTATTAATGGGGACATGGCTAGCTGGAAAACATAAGCTAATCTGTGTAATTAATGAGGTATGAGGCGGAGATAATCAATAACTGAAATGGCTTTCTCTGCAAGTGATGTTTCCTTCTGCATTGACCAAACATCCTGCCCATTAATCCAGAACCAAACCTGGCCTACAGTGAGAGGCAAAGATAGATAGATATATATACCAGAAGCTGCATCTGTAGTGTTCAGGCTTCTCTAGTAAAATAATGTGCATAGTGGTCACATGCACTTAAAATTATTAGTAAGTTTTGTTTGGCATAAGTTATGTGATTCTCATGAAGCTAATTAAAAAATTCAACACGTTTGTTATGAGAGGTTACCAATCTGGTCAGACGAATAGAAGGTAATTTTCCTCTCTGGGGCAGGTAGGGGTGTGTGTGTGTGTGTGTGTGTGCGCGTGTGTGATATGGAAGAGAGACGGACTGAGAGAGACAGAAAGGAAAGACAGTTATCAATATTTATAGTGAAAACTCCCTGTAGTATGTTCATTTTCTAGTAGATACTTATACTTAAGTTATACTTAATTTTTAGAATGCATCTACACAATGTTTCTGACATTAATAAAAAAATCTGAATGACATCTGGGTAGTCACATACTCATTTATTCATTTATTATAAATTCTAAATGACCATTTGACAAAATTTACTTTTATAATATAATAAATTCAGATCTCATACCAGGCTGGATTGGAGCAATATAGCAGAAGGAAACATAAGGAGGGTATAATGACAGTTCAGATGAGGGTTTTAGGAAAAACACAAATATAGGAAGAGCAGAGCTGTATTTGACTACGGTGCTCCATTTCGATATCCACAAAACACGTGGGTGCAAAGACCTGCAAGAGGCAAGGTGTGAGTAAGGACCACAAATGTAGAGGGTCAAAGTGCTGGCTACCGGAAAGGCTTAATGACTCACAGATTGCTCAGTCTCAAGCACGACTCATTCCAAACTCAGAACGCTTCCCTGAGTATCGAAGTTGCAAGTGTTGTTTTGCTTTTCTTTCCTTGTTTTGTTTTACTGAGGAGAAAGTGAAAACAATACAAATGATATTTAGAAAGCACACTTGACTTTAAGCATTTGTCACATAAAATCATTTTAAAGGAATTCTGTTTTAAAAAATCTATTTTAGGGATTTTTGGAGAGTAAGATAGACTCCCAAACTTGTATCATATAGAACATATCATGAAGTCCACACTTCAAGTGCTCAGTCATATTTACTGATTGATAGAATATTTTTAAATGGTATCATTTAATACATTCAAGAAACTTAAAGGGTGGCAACTCTAGGTAAAACTTGTTTTAAACTAGAATTTCTATAAGCAGGGTTTTGAAATTAGTAGCTTTTTAATGAACCGGAGGAAAGAAACATATTTACTTTCAGATTTTATCTGAGAAACACATACTACTTAAATTGCTATATCTTATTCTTTATATTCCAACCCTAGAAAATTCACAAGGTAAGGGTTGTGGATGGTACATTTGCTGCCATATCCCAGCTGTTGCCAAAGTACTTGGAAAACATGAGATTGAATTTTGTTGAATGAATGAATAGATGAATCACATTGAACATTACAGAGTAGTACTGAAGGCCTTTAAAACCAAGACTTGTGAGAGGTAAGGTGAAGAGAAAATTTTTCCAACGTGTTAAGTCTGGTCAGTTGTAATGACACTGATGTCATTAACAGAAGTAAAAATACAAAAAGATAAACTTTTTAAAAAATGAAGTAAATAAGTTCAGAATTAGCTATTCTGTGACCAGCAAGACAGCCAAATATAAAAATGAAATTTTCTGCCAGTGGGAAAGTTCATAGCTAGTGACACAGATTTTTGAGGTATTTTCCTAGATTAAGTATTGCATTCCTGAAAGTAGGTGAGTGAGAAGGGCAGAGACTCTAAAGAGAGTCGGCTGCTGCATTGAAAATCCAGAGAAAGAAGGGAGTGGGGAGGAAGGAGGGAAGGGAGACTTAGAGGAATAGGAAGGAGCAAGAGAAATTTAAAAACAAAAACAAAAACAGTGTCAATGTCACACAAGCCATGAAAAGGGAGAATTTCCACAAGGATAAAGTAGTCACCTCAAACAAATGAATTGGAATCATCCAGGGTCTGAGGTGCCATCCATAACCTCCTCTCGGAACAAGAGGCAGACTAATCTAATTGAATTGACCTCTTGAGTTCAGATGTAATTTGGAAGCGCTGTGAAAACTATTTTACTTTGGGAAATTAAACTGATTTAGTGTTCATTCTCTACTACGCCTAACCATTTCTATGAGCTTACAAATTTTAAGTTTCCTCTTATATTACCGTGAAACTCATGGTTTCCTTAGTAGAATTTAGTAAAATAAACATATCAAGATATTCCATATGCATTCACTAAAATGCCAAGTAGGCTTGCAAGTATATTTCCTAAATGTTCATTGTATCGAAATCTGACTGCAAGTTTATTGTCTAAATAGACAAAACCCTCAGGAAATAAGTAATATTGTTTTTCCCCTACTCCTGGAAGACCAGTTTATTTAAACAAAAGATCTCCCCTCCTATACCAACCACTGCTTCCTATTGATAGCTCCCCCACCCCCGCCCCCACCCAGCCTTCTGGTTGACTTACTCTGTCATTCTTTCCTGTCACCACACAGGTGCTACTCCTTGATTAGTTTGCAATAGCCTTCTCCCTCCATCCTGTTAGCTTGTTGCTGCCCTCTTCACTACAGCTCAGCTTTTGCACCTCTCATTATCCCTTAGCTGTCAGTCTTGTTCAGCTTCTGTCTTCATTCTCAATTCCCGTAACTGTAAGCCTTTCCTGTTTTTGATCTGCTGATTAAGGACCCCTTTCCTCCCTGTGTTTTGGCTTAGAGTCCTGTTTGATACAGCACAGTGCTTTATTATTATTATTATTATTATTATTATTATTATCATGCTCCTTTTGAAATATTCCATCAGGTCTGACGTTTTACACCACAGAATGTATTAGTGCTTTCCCTTTCTATTTTACTACTGAACTTGTTCCCCTTACAGTATATCACTCTACTCTTCCTGGCATTTTACTGCTGTAGGTCCTCAGTCTTGGCACAGCATCAATGTATCAACATATATTATTGTACCAAAGCAATTTACCGTAGTCACCAGTGAATTGCCTTTTTTTTTTTTTTTTTTGTCTACTCCAGGGAAGGACTATCTATTCTTTTTAAAATCATTATTTCTACTTTCCACTAAAATAAAATCACTCTGTGTAGACAATAATACAAAAAATAAAGTCCAGATATAAGTCAGTAGTAGTGATTTTTCCTCTTTTGTTTTTGTATATTTAATTGAAACAAAAATTCATAAACAATGATAAATTATAATTTTTATTAGTAATTATGCAACTGAGGTGTCATCATGACATTACAATGTGGAACAAATTAAGTTCAATATTTATTTGAATACATTTTAGAAAATGTGAACAAACTGTTGTAATTAAATCCAATTATTATTACAAAGTTCAGACAAATTTCTATGTCAATGAACAAAATTAAAAACACACAGATTTCTTACACATTTTAATACTAGGTTATAGTTGTTTTAAAATAAATCATTAGTTAAGAAGGATAATCTAATAAAGAAAATTTAAGATCAGTGTATGTTCAATTTTTCCCGTAACACCATCTGTCAGTTTCCTAATCTATAAAACAAAGGCTTGAACAAGAAGCTCATTATGGTAAATTTCTTCTAAATTAATATTTCTAATTTTGAGTTATAGCTCCTTTACTTCAAAACCAGACTGTATGCAAAGTTGCATTGAGTTGCCAATTGCCAAATTCAACTGATCCTTTAGGGATACAGCGTACTTTATCCCATTGTTGTGCTGGCTGCACAACACACCCTTTACAACCCTTCTCTGCCTGCATATCTTTCTGCTACAGTTCTCTCCCTTATGGCTCCTTCTCAATATCACCGTGTCTCCACAAGCTTTTCATCTATGCAGTGATATGCTGCCTATGTATTAGTGATTCTTAATATTGTAACTCCACCCTATATTTCTCACCTTGCTTTCAAGACATTTACATATATCTAATGACATGTTATATTTTTTCACAAGACACTGAAAGTTAAACCTGGCCTTACTAAATATCATTCTCCCCCCACCTAATATCTGTTCAACCTAACTTTATCTTCATCAATGGTACTATCATTCACTAAACCAGAACTAGGACTTCTCCTGCTCTTGTAATTCACCCCACCATTCCTTTATTATTTTCCTGTAAATATTGTGTTGTTAGCTAATATGTAACTGCAGATAAACAACCTGTTTGCCTAAGAATTCTAGGAACTAACATCAACATTAGAAGATGCCAACCTCCAAACTTTCCAGCTCTGGAGCTTCGTTGATTTCCATCCAGTTATCTGAACAGACTGTGCTGACTTGCTCATAGTTCCCTCAACGAAGAATTTTTAACACCCTCCTTTCAATTCTTTTGCTCTGCCTTATTTTTCTTCCCCTTCCCTTCTCATAAAAACCCCTGCCTGTGCCCAATAGTTAGTAAGTGGGTCTTTGTGATGTTACCCTACCATCCTCTCAGGCTGCCAGCTCTTGAATAAATCTATTTTCTTTTCACCAACACTTGTCTCTGGATTATTAGCTTTCTAGTGGCAGACAGCTGGACCTGGGTTCTTTACAATTTGCTCAGGGTCACTGTTTCAATAGATTCCCAGACTACAGTTTCTGTCTCAGTGGTAACCTTTGTTCACTACAGCCACTGAAGCTTTCAGTATCATCCCTCTGCAAATCAACATGATCACGATCACGTGCTTCTGTTACTTCCGAGTTTCTTCTCGTGGCTTTCCTTGAGGATGAAAACAGAGGCCTTTGATGGTAAACAAGGCCTTATGTGATCTGAGGGCTTCAATAACTCTCCAGATATCTACTACCGATTCTCATTTTGTCATACACTTTTGGCCAAATAATTTCTGCTGTTTCATGGCCTTTGGTTTTGTTCGTGCTTTTCAGTCTATCTCCAGTGTTGCTCCAAAAATACAATAAACACCCAATAAAATATCTTTATTTCCCTATAAACACTAAGAGAGTGAACTTACCTCCTTTTTTAAGACCTGATAGTTAACTCTAGAAAATATTACTCAGATAAAATGTGTTTTTTAAACACCCAATAGGGGCAAAGATTTGTGTTAAATGAGTCTTGACTTATTCTTCATGCCCTTTCCCTCTACAAGAAAAACATAGTTCTTTACATTTCTTCCTCAGTTTTCCTTTTGTTGTATTTGTAAACTATAGACAGTTATCATGGTAATCTTCACCTTTCTCTGGGTTACATGTTGAAATTGTACAGTTCTGATTTATGTTGTCTGTTGGTACTAGCCGTTGTTGAGTATGTGCATTATCATTTTTAGCTAAAATTTGTCTATACCTGTTCCATGAAACAGGAATTAAAGGTATAAAATGCTGTATTAAAAGCAAATAAATGTTTTTACTAAAGGAGGTCTTAGAACCATTATTACATGAAGTATACTGAATTTTCAGGAGGGAGGTATATAATAATATCGTTTCACAATCACATCATCAGTGTGTTCTTAATAGCAGCTATCACCTTGTATCAAATAAATATCTAGTGACTTTTATATATCAAATAAATACCAGTTTTGAAAATGCTTTTTATAATTTTCATTCCTTCTAAACTGTCGGAAGATATTTCCTAGACTGATTCAATTCATGAGTATTATATATTATAGAAGCTAAACTTCCATAAGAAGGTAAAATCATTTTTTAATTTCAGTTTGTGGAAGCTGGAGCACAAATAAGATAATTTATTCAAAGAAGACATACTCTAGGTAATTAAATCTAAACTATATAAATTATATTAGGACCATTTGTTTGGCATTCCTTCAGAGTGTTTGTCTTCTCCGGGTTGGTTTGAAAATGCCGTCTTTCAAGAGAAAGGAGCGAGAGCTAAGATGGCTGAGAACCCAGGCCTTACGGTTTGATACTGAGGACAAAAGCACTGAGAAGAACAGTGCCACTGGAGGCATTAGTTAATACTGAGGACAAGATGACGATCGAATAGGTACAAAAAGTTACTTCCCATCAAGTAGTTAAACAGGGAAGTTTTAGAAAAGATGCCCTTTTGCTAGGTGTTTCCAGTGCCTTTTGTACCTTCTTCAGGTGGTTTTAAGGTTTTCATTTGAAGATATCAAGCTTGAAAATAGAGCTCTGAAAGGTTTGGATGAGGCATGCAGTGTTTCTCTCAGAATTCAGTGTTCTTTCACACCAACACTTTAATATGCTTCTTACTGGGTTTTGTGCCAATTCTATTTTCTCTTGAATAATCTCTTTGGATTGCATAAGATTATTAAAAAATAATTTTTCCAATACACATAATTAAGTAGATTTTGGTAGGGGAGAGTTTTGGAGGTTGTTTTGCTTTTTTTAGTAAAAATTAATATTATAGTTATTAATATTATAATGCATGTCTTTCCTTATTAATAAAATTTACATATAGTAAATTAAGATGCTCATGAAATCTGTTTTAAATTTACCTTAGATAAGTTGAAGAACAGATTCTTCTTTTGTGGCTTAAGTATTTTATTAAATTAAGTATGTAATTAACAAATGGTTTCATAGGAAATTTTTTAAAGCAAATTTATAAAATATTTTCATTAAAAAGTAGAGTTAATGGCAAAATTACACTTTCTTTATAGTACAAATAAAAATTTTTTTTGATATATTGTCTGAAAATGTTATATATTTTCATCATTGTTCATGCATGTGCATTCCAGTTTAATCTCCTCACACATGCTTGGACAATGATGACTTCACTGTACTAGTCAGTGGGGGTGGTAGATGCTGTTGACTGAGCATGTGTACTGTGTGACCATCGTAATCAAAATGACTGAGCAACTAGAACAATGAATCTGCATCAAATTTTGCATTAAGCTTGAACACTCCTCCAGGGAAACTATTTGGATGGTGCAGAAGGCCACAGCTATGGGTAACTGGTGATTGGCAGCTTCATCATGACAACATGCCTACTCATGCATCACATCTCATGTAGAATTTTTTGGCAAAACAGAAAATCATGCAGGTGACTCGGCCCCCCTACAGCTCAGATTTGGTGCCCTGCAACTTCTGGCTTTTCCCAAAACTAAGATCACCTTTGAAAGAGAAGAGATTTCAGACTATCAATGAGATTCAGGAAAATAGGATGGGGCAGCTGATGGAGATTGGGAGAACTATGTGAGGTCCCAAGGTGCCTGCTTTAAGGACACTGAGGCATCATTGTTCTATGTACAATGTTTTTTGTACCTTGTATCTTCTTCAAGAAATGTCTCCATTTTTTATATTATATGGATGGATACTTTCTGGAAAGAAGTATATATATTTTGATCTTGAAATATGTATTATACACATATATTTAAATTGTTCTATGTACTTAGTATGTGATAATTGCTTTTAAGTGGCGATAAATTATTACTCAAATACACTATATTCTTATTTTTACACTTGGAGATTTGAAAGGATAAGTATATGTGGATCTGCATAGGAAGATAAATGTTCTGACACATCTAATGGTATTGTTATAGGCAATCTTATTAACACTTGAAATTCATGACATAAACTCTAAAATAAAAATTTTTTATTAAGGCTTAACTATAGATACAAATGTAATTACTTTTATTAATAATATGCTACAAAATTAAAATAGATTTTAATTTTCAAACCACTTTGTTTTGTACACACTAGCACGACAACTGTAGCTCAAAATAAAATTTGTTCTTGCAATCAGCTCAAGATAAGCATTAATTCTTCAATACAATTTTATTTAGATGACATACTGTCATACTTAAATAAATAATACTGTCTTTGGTTTATAGCTAGGAGCATGACTTGAGTTTTAATGAAATTAAGCAAAGCAATATTGTAATAGAAACAATTTAAATATATTGTTTTCTTTAATTCTTGCATTTTTCATTTTTTTATGTTGTATTCTTGGCCCTGCATAATACATTTAAAACCCTGTAGCTATTAAAATAATATTCATAATACACAGGGAATAATGCAAAAATATTTGAAATGGTGAGTATGTTTAAGTGTCTCGTAAGGATATTTATAATCGTCTTCTTAAAACTGAAAAGTTTATTCTATTTTTTCATTGCTTCTCATTTATAGCAACTGTGCACTGGGTAAAGATTGCTCTGGCTGAGCAAGTAACTTTGATATCTCACACAAAGTTAAGTGGATTACACAACTTTGTCAAGTACATTGGCACAGGCCTGCACAAGCGATGCAGTTGTTTGATGTAACTGAAATGATGTGCAATTCCTTTGTAAAACTAGATTTATTTTTTAAGCCTTGTATCTGATGTAACACTGAAGCATCTTAACCCAAAAATTTCACTTGATATTGCTATGGATCGGTGCTTATGTGAGAAGAACATGAAACAATAAAGCCTCCTGGTCTCAAGTTCTGGAGAGAATGTGGAGGAAGACGATGATGCTTAAATGTACTCCTCATATTTACTCAGATGTTTTGAATACTGCTTGATGCTTCCCAGATGTTTTCTTCCTAGTCAACCTCAAGATTTAACTCTTGCAAGAGATTTATTTTCTTGCTCTCACCAACTTTTGATGTTATATTTGCCTGTTCCTGCTTTCAGGACCCCTTTATGGTCTTAGTAATATCATTCTCCTTACACTACTAGACTTGTCAGCCTATGTGTCAGTCTCTAACATCTTTCTTTTTAATAATAACAGCAAATAATTGCTATTAAAACACTATTTTAATTAATTTGAATTCACATGGAGTAGCAAAGAGTTGTTTTAAAATATTAAATCAAATAAAATCCCCTACCTGCTATAAATATATGTAACAAAACAGGACTTCTCCTAGGTCTTCAAAAAGTAATGAGCAGTCCAGAAAATAGAAGAGGAGAAATGGACAAGCAATAGTACAATGCAATAATGTGTTACTAACCACAATACATATTTTAGAAAGGAAAAGGAATAATATGTAGAAAACAAAATCATGGAAATACCAAAAATTGTCAAATAGACTGAACCAGAGAAACCTGAGAATATGGCACGACTGTCTCCTCCAACCATCTTGGTACCGACGGCAGATGATAGCACTGTTTGCCAACGTCTAGTCTTCCGTTTCTATGCACACTGGATCGTTATGGTCACCTTGACGATGTGGGTTTAAATGACATGCTCTGCCCACTAAAACCTAAGTGACAGTGATATGCGGTACTTTCAGGCAGCAACAGTCAAGGGCAGTTCCGATGACGGATGTCTACAGAGTGTAGGAGGGAAATAAAACTCGGTATTTCTAAGATACTGATATTCTGGATTTATTGCAGCCTACATTGACTTACGCAGTACCCCGAAGCCTATTTTTTAACTCCGGAGTAAGAGAAAATATAGTTTTCATTGCTCTACCTTTGTGTGAAACCTGGAATCCGTGTATAAAATATAAAGGCTATGACATTAAATCCATCTCATAATAAACCTGACTGAGAGGAAACTAGAATTGCTGCCGTATCCTATTCTCGAAGTGATAATATCTGACTTAAAAGCTATAGATTATAAACAATTTCAATCATATCCACAAGAAAAGCCTGAGCTGACCAAAATATTTTGTAACTGACATCATATATAGTCATTTTACTGTCATTTTCTTACATATTACATAAGAAAATCTTGGTATATTGTGAAAAGTTGTATAAGAGCATAGCACATTTTAAACATCCTCTATTAACTAGTAAGGTGAGTCATACATCTCATATCCAGTGCACTAGTCTCCGATTGAGTCCAATATTTTGAAAGCTTTTCGATCAATAAGGGTTAAATCAGAAACTCCGGTAACTCATTCTTCATACAATCAGAGTGATGAGGTTCCACTATAAATAATATTATAAACATAAAATAAGCTATCAAATTTTAAGAAACAGTAAAAAAGAAGAGATAAATTATGCTAAAGTTAAGTTTGATTTATATTATATAAATAAAGCAAGAATATTCTCCCCCTCAAAAAATTATATGAGGTTGCTTAGAGCTAAGTATTACCATACCTGGCAGGTGGAAACTGCACACACATGCAACACTCTCTTAAAATGAGGATCTGTGTATTTTTAACCTAATAATTCTAAGGGAAATAAAGTTAGTGCCTTGTGGAAAACCTTGAAGTCATCTAGTTTAAACATAAAAATATTGCCATTGATAAGATCATATTTATTAGTAAGTAATAAAGACAGAAGTTCATTGACACTGTTCACAGTTTTCAAAATTCAGACAGCTGTGTTTGGGCTGACAGTTTTCGTGCTCGCTTTAGTGCTTTCAGATACGCTCTGGAGCGGCACTGCCTGGTTCAACAGGCACAGCGCTGTCATAGCTGTGCGACCTCAGGGGGTGCGCTTCGCCACCCCACCTGATGGTTTCCTCAAGTGTTCAATGAGGATAATTAACACTACCACATGCCTATTTGAGGGTTAAATAAGCTGAAACAAAGTCAAATCTCTAAAACAGAATAAGTGCTCAATATATATTAACTACTGATATTGTTATTTTCTGAATAGAGAAATAATTATGTTAAGTGATATTTTAAAACTAGATAAGTTTATACAGATATTTAATTGCTCAAGAGTGTCCTCTTATATCATAATGTAATGTTCTTCAAGAGAATGTGGGTTTTATAATATTCCCATAGAACTGGTGGCCAGTGGCAGCATCTTATGGTTATGATAAAAACTTTTCAATATTGAATTATCATTGTTGTTCATTTCATTTTTAAAATTTCTGGAAATAAAAACCTGAAGATCTGGGCATTGAAGTTAAAATTATACTAAAGAGGTGTCTATAGGAACAACTGAGGTTTCTCTACCTCCTTTCTTTTTTATAGGTTCTATTTTAATGAGGCTTCACATATTTTTTCCTCTCCCCTTCTGTTTTTCTGATAATCATTTTCTAAATTAATGGTTAAACTTGTTTTCTGAATACACAACTTGGGTAAGGCATTTTCTTTTTTCTGGAGATAAATCAGGAGGATTTTTGTCCTCAAGGAATCTGTATCATCTGTATCTATCTCTATCTCTATCTCTATCTCTATCTCTATCTCTATCTCTATCTCTATCTCTATCTCTATCTCTATCTCTATCTATCTCTATCTCTATCCCCATCTCTATCATCTCTATCTCTGTCTCTACCATCCCTATCTCTGTCTCTATCATATCTATCTCTGTCTCTGTCATCTCTGTCTCTATCATCTCTATCTCTGTCTCTATCATCTCCATCTCCATCTCCATCATCTCTATCTCTATCTCTGTCCCTATCACATCCATCTCTGTCTCTGTCTCTATCATAGCTATCTCTGTCTCTATCATCTCTATCTCTATCTCTGTCTCTATCATCTCCATCTCTATCATCTCCATCTCTATCATCTCCATCTCTATCATCTCTACCTCTATCTCTATCTCTATCACCTCCATCTCTGTCTCTATCATCCCTATCTCTATCTCTATCATCTCCATCTCCATCTCTATCTCTGTCTCTATCATATCCATCTCTGTCTCTGTCTCTATCATATCTGTCTCTATCATCTCTATCTCTACCTCTGTCTGTCTCTGTCATCTCTATCTCTATGTCTATCTGCATCATCTATATCTCTATATATCATCTATGTCTATCTATCACTATATCTATAACTACTGTGGAAAGCGTGTAAACACTTAATTCCAACACCATGCGACAGTTGTTAGAAGAGAAGTGTTTACAAAGGGAATATCATCACATTTCATGGGTGGGTCAAGTAAGGCAGGCAAAGGAGGAGATGCCAAAGCTGTGTGTTGATTGATGAGGGGGCACTTCACAGGATGAAGGGCAGACCTGGAAGACAGGGAGTTCAGAGAGGTGCTGACTTCCAGCTATAGGGAGCAGATTATGCAAGGCAGGCATCATAAAAAAAAACACCACTTCTAATATGTAGCAAGTGTTGGTCACTGGAGGTACAACTGGGAGAAAATGGTGGGTACAGATCAAGAAGGGCCTTGTGCAACCATTTTTAATATTTAGTTTTTGTTCTGAAATTATGAAGAGCCATTAAGTGTTCCATGGAGTGTAAAAATTTAACCATATTACAAAGATATTGAAGCAACAGTATTGGCAGACTTAATATAGCCAGCAAAGGAGGAAGAGTAATCTTCTAAGGCTTTGGTTTATGGCTTGCACTAAGTACTGACTAAATTAAACTCATAAAAATAATAGAGTAAAAACAAACTGTAGCCCTGGCCATGTCACTCAGTTGGTTAGACCGTCATCCTGATATGCCAAATTTGTAGGTTCAATCCCCAGCCAGGGCACATGCAAGAATCAACCAATGAATGCATAGTGAATGCATGGTAAATGGAAAAACAAAATCAAGGTTTCTCTATATCTGTGTTTCTTTCTCTCTCCCAAATCAATAAATAAAAATTTAAAAAATATATAGGTTTGCATTTAATAGAAAAATGTGGTAAAATCCATTAGACTGCATAATTTGGATTTGTTACTTGCACTAACTATTTTATATCATTATTCAGGAAAAATATTTGGTTCTAAGAGTTGACCTGGTTTACTGTTTATATACAAAGGAGGTTTATTGAAAATAAAAGAGTACAGTGCTTCAAGCACTTCACCAAATAGAAGCAGAAAAAACACCAGTGTCAACAACAAATTACTAGTTCCTTCATTCATCGGATTATTCATCAGATCCTTAACGTTTGCTATGATGTGATAATTATTGCTATAATAAAAGAGGACCTGCTTTCAACTCTTAATTTCCTAAATAGTTCAAGTCTGACTTTTTGAGGTAATAGGTGAGATTGAACAGCATCATAAAAGGTAATTTAGAATTACCATCACATTTCTAGGGGCACTTTGAATGAACCTATAATAGGCCGAATCTAGGAGTTACTCATAAAAGGCTAGGTATCAGATTTTACAGTTGAAGGAGCTCGTGTAAATGATGGCGTGATGTGCCCAAGTTATTCTCAGTATAATGTTATGCAGAAAGATGCAGAGATTATTTCAGGCTGGCAAAATTCCATTTAACACAATACTGCATACACAGTAATTTAGTAATATAAGGGGCTTATGGCCACCTCTAACAAATTACCACAGAGGAACTTAGTTCTCAAAGGAATCTGCTGTTTATTTTCTGAGTATAAATCTTTCTCTACTTCCTCTTGCAATTTTTTGTAAGTTTGAAATGTCAAAATTTAAAATAACAAACCAGTAGCTCTGAAAAAAATGAAACAAATTTGCCATGTTTAATTTTTTTTTTGTTTGCAGTGAAAAGAAACAGGAGAAGAAAACTGTGGAACTTAATTCTAAATTCTCCCTATTTTTACACATTTTTGAAATGCTAATCATGAACATTTTAAATGCAGGAACATAATTTGTGTTTCTTAAAATTTTTTTCTACATGGACTAAAGGATCAAAGTTTCAAAAGCAGAATATACAAAAGGAAGCAAACTAGAATTACTTTTTTTTTCAAACTGATTGATTGAACTTCTTTACCTTTATGTATTCATTAGATTTTTAAAAAATACATTCATATCCACAAAGAACATGCTCAGTAAACAGTACAAGAATAATATAAATGTTTTCATATACCTGTCATCCAAAGGCCTTCCAATTGTCCCAATAATATTTTTTTCTTTGCAGCAAAAACAACCAAACCAGGATCACTATTTGCACTTGCTCAGTATGGCTTTCTAATTTCTCCGCTTTTCTTGGCTTTCGTGACCACAACATTTTTAGTACAAAACAATATACCTATACATAGTACAAACCACCTATCTATGTGTATTTATGGAGTGTTTCTCTTGGTAAATTTGATTACTACATTCACATATTGACAGACTGAGATTTCCATTCCCGAGGGTGGGAGGAATCATTGAATGTAGCTGTTCTCAATTTGAATCAACCGAAAAGCTTTTAAATCACATGATACCAGGTGGCACCCAGACCACTTAAATCAGAAACTCTAAGATACAAATGCGGGCGTTAGTATTTTTCATTAACTTAATTGATTCAGAGTTGGTATAACACAATATTTATTTATTGATAGTACATTGTTTGATGCATGCAACCAGGAACCCAAATAAGACATAGAACATTTTCATAATCCAATGGAGTTTCATCTTGCTCTTTTGCAAGATGGTTCCTGAATGTCTAGTAAAAACTTTATGCAAACATGGCAACTGAAAGGTCAGAAGAGTGTAAGGAAGAGCCAATGTGCTGTAATATAAAGCTACAAAAATACAATACTACCATGAGAGACTTCACAGGTGTCAAGAGGGCTTCTAACTAGCATGCTGATTTGCAGTGGACATGTATATTATTTTTAATACCTTGTTCCTTCATCTCTCCCTTCCTCCATCCTTCCCTCTCTCATGCCCTCCTGCCTTCCTTCTTTTCTTTATTATTAGTTTTTTTGCTCTCCCTCAGTCAGGTTACTAGCTATTTTATTTCAATGTTGTCTTTGCTAATTTCTTTGCTAATTCCTGCTTTATTCCTGTTGATTTACTGATTTTAATCTGCATTTTAGTTAGAAAACAAACTAAAAACAAATTGGATATTTTTGAGAGCCAGCCAGGGGTCTATGCTAACAATGAGTACCATGATGGTTAGTGTTTGACAACGTGGAATAGCTCTTGCCTGCCTAAATAAAGTATTCTGTGCGGGGGTGGAGGGTAGCATCTTATTTTGGAGAGCTTTGTAGAGTTGCAAGGTTACTCTCTCTCTCTCTCTCTCACTCTTTCTCTCTCTCGTGATGATGCCGTTTAGAATCGCACTACTCTGTCCAACTCCTACATTGTTCTCTGCCATTTTCAAACCTACATCTGTTAGCAGCAAACTGCTCTATCAAGCTTCTCTGAATGTTCTACTTTCTTGCCCGTATTAACAGCTGCTACTGATAATGCCACCTGGCTGTAGCATTATCAACAGCAAGCTGTTTTTTACTGTTTTATAATCTCAGGGCCCAAAGGAGGAGGCTTGGTGATGGGACCAGAGGTTTTCTCTGTTGCTCAGTAGTGCTCCCAAACCTCCTCTCTGCTCGGCTCTAATGAATGCAATGAACTCTTGGCCACTCCTTTTTCAGTGACTCCTTGTTTTCCTCAATAAAATACATGGTTTACATACACTAGTTCTTTTTGTCACACCTTTATTGTCACTGGTAACTTCATTGTTTATGCCTAGACCATCACCTTCCATACTTACTGAAAAACTCATCTGCCATTATCGTTATCATCTAAATATCCATTGCACTGACTTTTACATTTTCTTCCCTTTCCAGATTTGATCCCATGGTTAGTTTATTATTGTCAAACAGACAACTAACCCTCTCTTTTACCATCATGCTTAACTGATGAACCCTAATCACAGGCAAACTCAACTAACCTCTAAAAATTTACACAATCGGATTGGCTTAGTAGCTTAATTTTAATTAAATGATAACATACCTCAAGTGACAACTCAACAGTGCCAGCTGGTCTTAGTTTGTGCCCTTAGAAAGCTAACCTTTTTACTATACATAAATATTGTTGTATCTTTTCTCCTTTATCTTCGTCACAACTCTAAACCGACACTCAGTTGATTGCTTTATATTCTTCTTTGCTGAGAAAGTAAGAGCTCCTAATATTTGGTTCGCAGCCCGCGCTCAATCCACTGAGCTATGCCAGCCAGGGCGTAAGCTCCTAATATTTGGAATCACAGGAACAAATTAGGATCATCCCAAGCAAACTCCTATGCACCTGACTTTTTTTGTGATTTTCTTTAAAAAGAATTTAATATGGAAGATATTTTTTTTTCCTTTACTAGAACTTAATTAAAAGTAAAGATTTTTTATAAAAACTGTTTTCTAGTGGTGGGGGGAGTGATTGGGAGAAAATGCAGACAACTGTAATTGAACAACAATAAAATAATTATTAAAAAAATTTTAAATGTTGTCTAATAGCTAACATTCTATATTAGTGAGCTGGGATCCTCATCAATGGCTTAACACAGGGTGGTAGTTTGACAATGTGGTATAGACAGTGGATAGGGCCTCCGTCTGGGAGAGAAGAGCGGGGTTGCACAGTCAGTTCTACTGGCAATTCATGTGCCTCTCCTGATCTCTGTCCACCCTGGTTTCATGATTGGAAAATGAGAATATTGGTTTGAAAAATTACTAAGGTTTCAACAGTGTCTGACACTGTATGATTCTCTTTGTATCTGAGAATCCGATGGATCTCAGAGCAGAAGGAGAGCACGAGTCCTGGCTAACACATGATGGTTTTAGAAAACTGTCTCTTCATCATGTGTTAAAATTTTAGAATTCATAACTTAACATAAAAAGGGCATTATTAGAAAAAGGTAGTTGGAACTTTTGTCATTCTATACAGCATCAAAGATAAATTTTCTACATTTAATTTCAATAAAATTGTTTCATTGTATTCATCATTATGGTACTTATAATTAATTTTTATAGTACCCCAAGGGAACATTGCTTAATTTGAGAGTGCTAGAACTTTTCTTTAAAAATTCATGGATGTTATATATTTTAAAAAATGTCCCCTTGGTGTATCATATAAATTTAGAAACATAGCCCAAAACCCAAAGCTGTAAATCCACACGTTTTCTTTAGAGTTCTTGCCCTTTGTAAATCAAATGTAATCCCCAATGCATAATATATGCTGTCGGGTTCTTCTTGCTATTAATAACACATGACATTCTTTTTAAAACAAGGCTAAGACATTATATCACATTTGAACATAACATTTACAAGTCTTTGAAGCCAAATGGGAATTGTGATAACAAATGACTTAATAGGAGTTTTAAAATCCAGAAAAATAGAGAAAATTAGAAATGTAACAAAGAATAGGCTTCTTTTTGTATTTGTGTTAAAGCAAAGTCATTAACACAGAAACTGTATTTAGGTACAAAGTGTCTCTGAGTGGTCGAAGGTATATAGTGGATTAAAAAGCTGTAACTATGGAGGTGAGGTTATGAGATACAATTTTTGTCATGTTATCAAAGGTATGATTTTGAATTATCTAACAAATATAATTTCTGCCACATCAAAGTGCTCTCTCAGAGAAACAAAAATTAAGTGTTAATCATTAATCTTAATGTTTTAATACTAGGCTCTGTGGCTTACGCTTGGTATAGAGTGTGCTTTAAGAGCTTTTTCCAGCATCATTACAGCTACACAAACTTTATTTTGTCTAAATCATTTCCTGTCTAATCTAACCTTAACCACTTAAATCACTCACACATATATACCTACTCTCATATACAAATACATTATTTTACCTAATCATAAATCTACATATCTCTCTATGTCTATATTGCTTCATTTAATGTTTATTAGCTTTTTCCTCTGTAGTAAAATGGCAAAATACCCTGTATTAATTTCTTATTGCTGTCTGAAGAAATCGCTATACATATGATGCCGTAAAACCACAAATTGTATTATCTTGCAGTTGGGGGAGTAAGAATGGATCTCGAGGGACTCAAATAAAAGCAGAGGAAGGCCTGGAGACCTCTGACAGTTCTGGGAAAAGAGGTGTTCCTTGTCTTCTGCAGATTTGAGAGGCTGCCCAGACTCTTGGCCCGTGGCCCCGTTCCACCGTCATTCTCACCAAGGCGGAGTGAGCCTCCTATGGTACCCCTCTGACCCTGACCCGTCTGAGTCCACCTTCAGTACAGGGTGGGCAAAGGTAGGTTTACAGTCGTTAGCATGGAAAATAATGCTATGAATAATAGTACAAGAATACACTCAGTGTATTGTGTACTCACAATTGTAAACTAACCTTTGCCCACCCCTGTATTTTAAGGACACTTGTGAATACACTTGACCCATATGGATAATCTTAATCTCTGATGATTAGCCACTTTAAAATTCTATCTGCAATGTTAATTCCTCCTTACTATGGACGCATTACAGGTTCCAAGGATTAAGATGTGAAGGTCTTTGGAGAGCCACAATTCTACTTGCCACATCTTCCCACCTTTAACATGTGCATTTGGAGGAAAATGTTTTTCAAATATTAATTCATTTTTTAATGAAGCCTCTTCACTGGGGCAGGCAAACTCCAAGATGGCCACCAATGTTATCCGCCTCCTGGTATTCATACCCTTGTAAAATCCCCTCCTTAGGGTGTGGACTAGTTTAGTGAATTTATTCTAGCAAACAGAATATGTCAAAAGTAGTGGAATGTCATTTTATGATTTGGCTGCATAAATTATGACTTCGTCTTGCTAGCAAATTCTGTCTCTTGCTGGCTGTCTCTTGCTGTGATAAAAGAAAAACAGTCTTGTGGGGGAGGCCTCATTCTTCTTCTTCTGAGCAGTTCCCAAGCTCAGCACATTCCGGTCTATCCATTCCCTGTTCCTTCCTCCCTCGTGACTTGCACTTACTCTCTCCACTTGCCCAACGTTGCCGAGCGCCCCCTGGTGGCTCCGACAGTTACATTTGCCTTCCGGGGACGCCCCTTACTCCTGACCAATCCCAGCCCTGGCCTGCGGGTGTCCTTAATGGTGTTAAGACACATGCTTGAGCGTGTCACCTGTTTTCAGTGCTTTGGGTGAATACCTCACAGTGGGATTGCTGAATTATACAGAAGTTTTGTTTAACTTCTTGAGGAACCGCCACGTTGTTTTTCACAGCAGCTGTGCCATTTAAAATCCCATGAGCAAATTCAGGGTCCGAATTTTTTGGGGACCCTGTAACATTTTCCCACAACATTAACATTTTTCATTTTTTGATAAAATTATCATAGTGAAAGTAAATTACATATTCCACATGTCGTTTAGTAGCTTTGAACAATTTACTTTTACCATTTTATTCTTTAAGTAGATAGAGTCTTTCTCACTTTCGATCTGTAGTGTGCATGTCCTTTATCAATACTCTGGACAATTTGAAACAGATGATTTCACTGCATATGCTATAATTTTATACTTATCTATTTATGTCTTAGGATATATATGTGTGTATATATAGTTCTGTTTTCTATAAATTTTTGTATTAATTAATTTTATTAAAAATTGTCATTCATTCTTTAGAATAAATAGTAAATAAGATTGGAGAGCCGGTCAGGAGTTGGAGAGGGGAGCCCAAACTCAGGTAATAGGTCCGAAGGGTCATCTCTATGCTGTCTCCTTTGTCTACGACAGGGGTTGTAGAGTGTCCAAGAGAATGCTAAAAATGGCAGTGTGTCTAAGAACAGAAATCGAAGAAAGACAACAAAATGGGGTGTTTCATATGTAGACGTGAATCAGAGTTCTACAGTGCTTTATACATTACTCAATATCTCTATGCTTCTGCTTCTGCACCTGAAAAATATGAATATCAGTAGTTCATTCTCATAAAATTATTAATAAGACTGTGCTATACCGATGCTTAGAATATTGCATGTGCCCAGTAAGTCTTAGTTCTTATTCAGTCATCCAACCTAAACTGTTAGTGTGTTAGGAACAGGATCTTGAGCATGTGCAAATATGATAGAAAAGAAAAAAAATAAGGGAGGAGAGAAAAGGCAGATCTTCATGTGCTATGGTCGATAGGTCCTATAATGAGAAAGAAATATGTAGCCTTAGGAAGATTAGTGAGTTTTTTTGACCATAAGGAAGACTTGGCCCCTTTGAATGAATTGTTCCAACCTCTTAGTTTACAGTCATTTTTACATATTAGACATCCGAAGAAAACCTTAAAAAATATTCAGTGATTCTGGCACTTATTTGTAAAACATGCAAGAGAATCAAATAATAGTTACTTTGTAAATGAGCCTAAATTATCTGTTGATTAATTTACAAACTATAGTCTATTCAGTTCTTTGTGTTGATAAGATCTACATTTCATTCCAAGAAAATGAAAATGTTGAGATAAAAAAAATACTCATGTTTTCAAGGTTTGAAGACGACTTTGGAAAAAATGCAAGTTTTGGGCTGGGAGTAATTAAAATGCTTCATCTCTTAGTAAATTAAAGTTTTGTCTTAGAGAAAGAAACTGAAATTGGCTTTCTGTGCCCTTTTTAAAATTAACTCAAATACTGACATTTCCAAAATTAGATTGGAAAGATTAAGAGACAGAAATATGATAAATCAGCTTATCTTACAAGGCTGTTTCTAACATTACAGAGTAAACAATGAAAATGTTTGCTTTGCTCTAAATATAATACTCAAAAATCACTAACTTTTGCATTTTCTTGTTAATATTAAAATCTCTTCATAGGTTAAGAGAAAAAAACTTTCATCTGTATTTGTCTGTTATTTCTTTTTGCTCAAAATATAAACTTTTTAATTAGAGTAAAAACTAAGAACTGTGCTAATTAGTCAGATAAAGGAGATTACATTTGGACCATCAATCAATTTAAAATGAGACTTGAATTAAATAAGTTACTCTGTCAGAGAATTTGTGGACATATTCAATGAAGACTTTTCTTAGGGGAAAAAGTATTCTAAAATAATTTTAAGGATCCTTTTTGAGGTTGACTTCAAATTTTAATTGTTGCTCATTGAATGAATTAAAAGACCCTTATTTCATCTAGTAGTCTTCCCAGCACTTAAAAACAAAAACCAAAAACAGATGTTTATCATACCTTATATTGCAAATTGAGACAAACGTATTTTAAAATCAGGAAAAAGGAGAAACAAGGCTAAATTTGGATTGAGGTGAGTACAGAAAAAGAGGCTGTAATTTTGCTTTGCTTTCCTTCCCTTTTGCTTTAAGGAGACCACAAAGCTGGTTCTGCACTGTTCAGCAGAGAATGCAAAGAAGGGCAGTATGATCAATGACACAATTTACTGTGGTCATAAAATGAAAAACATCTGATTTATCAGACTCCCTCTTTATAACTCAGTAAGTTTGTACTTAATAATGCCTTGAATTCTTTAACGTGGGGGAAAAACATTTCATTGAATAAGTAGGGGTGAGAGTGAAAATGCAAATGCTTTGGGTTTGATAATCCATTAACTTTAATTTAATTTCATATTTGAATTCACACTGTAGGAATATCTTAAAAAAAAAAAACTAGTTTCCCAGATATCCAATTATTTGCTACATAAAGTCCACAAGGAAAGAAAGTTTTCAGTGCCTAACACGTGCTGGCCAGGTTCACTCGTAGGTGTGTTCCTGGAATGTGTGACATGGGTATCTCGCTGGGGGGCTGCCTTACTGAATGAGGCTTGTGAGCTCTGTGTGTTAATTTCTTCCAAAAAGCACACACATGATGAGAATTGTCAGGCAATGGGGGCTCACTTTCCCCTTCTTGCATTCATCTTTTTCCTTCTTTATGGATGAAATAAATCTTGTCATCCTGGTGTGTTTTATATATATAAAATATCTATTTTTTTCCGTGTTTTCTTTCCCTGTGTGGTCACCATACCTAGACCGGCTCATTCCAGACCTGCTTGTCTGACCACCATCTACTGCAGCAATAGGTGTCAAAGTTAAAGAAAGGAAAAGAGATCTGGTGTCTCTCACTTTTTCGTCTTGTTGGGTATTGAGAAAGCCCTAATTTTATTCAGTCTATAAGATCCACTAATTTAAATCAATTATTTAAGCACTGAAAGTGTTCTTGGATACTCCAGGCTGGATCGCAATTCGTTAGCGTTTTTCCTTCTCCATGGCTCTTCTCCAAGGTGGAGATGGTGTACAACGAAAAGGAACCGCAGGGTTCTGCAAATGCCTCTTTGTTCTTGCTGTTTGTTGTTTGTTTTGTTGTGTTGAGTGGCTGTCCAGGTCTGCCTCAGGGTGGGATAAAAGAAGTAGAAATGTTCAAAGGGTCAAATGTAGGCTTTTGAGTTGGATAAAAACTAAAAGTTTTACAGTAAAGATTTGCTCCTCTTTCCATCTCTGCCTCATCTCCCTATATTCTCTCCTTTGCTCCTTACATTGGCTTCTGGATGTGCTTCTGATATCCTGAGCTTGCTCCACCTCAGAGTATGTCCCCAATGCCTTCCTACTACCTGGAATGTTCTTTCCCATGTCCTCATTGTCTTTAGTTATTTGCTTTTAACTGAGCTTCCAGTTGAGGCAATTCCACACCTCAGCCCAATACTCCTCAACCTCCTATGTTTCTGCATGTCATTTAACAATACATAGTATATGATTAGTCGTGCATTTTATCAATTCCCCCATAATAAAAGATACATTATCTGTAAAAAATACATATTAAGATTCTATATTTCTAATAAATAGAGAAATCCCTGGCATCTCATAGTTTATAGCTTTGAAAATGTTGAATAAATGAGTACACATGTGAGTGACTAAATGAAATTTATCTTGCCACACTGTTGTATGCGGTCCCATGTAAATGTGTTTTTTCTAGGCTGGCATTCTAGCTCTCATATACTGGGATCAAATGCCATTAGTTTCCCAGTAGCTTTGAGCCCTCCAAAAGCCTTGGAGTGACAACGTCTAAGTCAGTCTAACAAATGTGTTTTTATGGTTTTATACATCAATAATATTACATTCTCCCATATCATTCATAATATCCTTTTGGATTTCTCAAATAAAATTATACTCTTCCACTTTATATTGGTGTTTGTCACATGCTTCAATCCCCAATCCATATGAGTTAAGTAAAAATGAGAAATTCATTTAATGCATATATATTACTCAGCTACTCTTACTGCAATATAGACACGGTTAGAAGTAATTCCATGGGCACTGCAACGTTTTGCATGGATATTGTCTAAATTAGAACACATCGTTAAGGGTTTATGACGTAGGAAATTGCACAGTGAAATAACCAGGAGTGCATTTAGTTTTCCAATTTAAAAACTAACTGTTGTCCAGGTAGGGATTTTTAATAAAGTAATGATATATTTTAGAATATAAAGAAATAAGTTGTCAATACTGGCTACCTGATCAAGACCAAGATCCTCTAATAACAACAGAGTTCTACTTCTAATTTGTGCTTAAAGAGATTTATGTGCAATACTGTTCATCCAATATCTGGGTCCAGACAGAGGAGCTTTTTAAGGTGAACTTCAGGTGAATTCAGGACCTTAATTAGAAAATTCAAACAGTAGAGACGATAGAATTATGGTGTAGAAGCAACAGTCATGAAGAAAACAAATGTAAAGAAAAAAGAACTTTGCTATGTCATGAAAATTGATATTTAATCAAAATAAAATAATTTTATTAAAAGAACAATACTTAAAGTAAAGACAATAAGGATTACCAACTGGGAGAAAACATTCAAATGTCTGATAACAATCAAGGACTGAACCTAAGAAAATACAAGAAACTTCTTCGAACTAGCAGCTCCTTGGCGAAGTAAACCAAAGACACAAGCAGATGACTTAAGGAGAATCCCAGATCACTGCATCAATATAAAGAAACACCCAGTAATTAGAAACATTTATTTTAAAGACAACAATCAATTTAGCAAAGAATACACATCTGGATAATAAGTGCTGTGATGTTAACCAAAAGAGAGGTTAAGGTTGTAGTAAAGAACAAAAAAAATGTTTTTTTAAAGATTTTATTTATTTATTTTTAGAGAGGGAAGGGGGGGGGGAGAGAGAGAGATCAATGTGCGGTTGCTGGGAGACATGGCCTGCAACCTAGGCATGTGCCCTGACTGGGAATCGAACCTGCGATGCCTGGTTCGCAGCCCGCGCTCAATCCACTGAGCTATACCAGCCAGGAAGAACAAAAAACTTTTATTCAAGCAAAAAGGATTGCAACCCGATTAGCAGCCTAATTTGTGCTAAAAAAAAAAAAGTCAGGATTTTATAGAGGTGGAATAAGTGTTCCCATTTTGGTCATCCACGCAAATGAAGGCTTCTGGCTAAGTTCACAGGGATTGGTTAGTTCCAGTATGCAAAGAGGGGAGGCAAAAACTGTAGGAAGGAAGTAAAGTCCATGTATGCCCATGCAAGAGTTGTTCCAGGATGCTATGTCTGAGCCCTGAGCTGAGTGTGGCAACACACTAACAACCTAATAGTAGTTCTGAGAACTGAGGCATGAGATGTTCCTAGGCCCCACTTCCTCAGCGGCTTCCTGACTGTTTTAGGTGATTGTCTTTGTACTGCTTATTCCATTTTATTTTCTCCTTTACCAATAGATATGGGTCCAAAGCCCTACTCATGTGAGTACAGATGGCTCCAGCCATTCTAGAGAGCAAAACGTATTCCAAGTGATAATGCTCAAGACCTAGAAAACAGTGAACCCAGTCTTACATATGAACCACAAAAACTTTCCATAGCATTCATATGGTGCATGTTAATAAGTATATGTCACAGAGGGCTGTATCTCTGTGTGTGTGTGAGATTGAAGGAAGTCACTGGCAATAACTATGCACAAAACTGAGAAACATGTAAGTCAAATGTGAAGGATGTTTTATACATGGAATAAAATGATGTTTTATATGTATATATATACACACACACACATAGTAACATGGACATATTATTAAAAACACTCTGTTGGGAACATTTAAAATACATGCATGCAAAACTGAACTAAGAATTTTACGAAGATACATACGAGTAAAAGACTACACATCAAACACATTTTATATGGTGGTGTATGATAGGAGGAGAGCACTGGCACTGGGAAATGAGAGTGGAATAAAAGATGACAGGAAGTGAGATGTCAGCATAAGCACGTGACTGATTACTTGCACCTAAGGCCCAAAGCTAAGCACACATAAGAAAAACTATACAAGATAAGAGATGATTTATCTTCATGGGAGGCACATTGTGAGAACTGTTGGCACACATAAAATGAGCAGTTATGAAAATTATACACCCAAATCCTGTAAGTGCTGGGAATTTGAAAATTAAGGGTGCATCTTATCTAGAGTACACCATCTTGCTTCTAGGGTTATGCTAGTTAGAAAAATCATTATTTGTAATAATACTTTCTTTAGTTTTTAAAAGAAATAAGAAACATGTGAAAGCTGAGTGTGGAATTCAGAAACACAAAACGTACTTATTCTTTTAGTTCTTTGCTTAAAGTGTTATTGGACTTGCTATAAAAATGCTTTCTTTAAGAGAAGGTAAAGGTTGTTTGGATTCAGTGACATTAAATGCTACACAGTGAAAGCTTTTCTAAAGTAGAGCATTAGAAAGTTACAACTGGGGGAAGTCAGCTTCTAATTAATAAGCTTCAAAATAGAGGGAAAAAATCAGCTATGTAAAGACATACTTAAGCTTACAGTCCTCAAAGAGCAAACAATCCTCCTTAGTGACTAAATCATTGAGGTTTGGAGTTAGAAGAGCTTAGCAACCTAAACAATTTAAATATGAAAACATGTTACGTTGATTGCAATTACTACCTAGGTTTCAACAATTAATCTCTGAGAAATATGCTTTGTGTACTTGCATATAAGGGAGAAAAGGAGAGGACACAAAAATATGTAAGCTTTTTATCCCTAACCTCCTTGTAACAAACACATACGAAGCTTCGATCTGAGGTTCTGGTCTTGTGCCAGAAGGTGGAGCCCTTCAGCTGTCCCTAGGTGCTGCTGGAACCCTAGACTGGGCGAACTCTTGTCTTGCCTATTATAATAAAATGGTTTAATATTTAAAAATGATAAAGGTGACTTTTAACATATAAAGGTAGCATCAGAAGAGGAAGTAGGGATTTTACAAACAATAACAGAAATGGCATGGCTTCTCTGTTTCATGTCTTAGTGAAATAATAACATGTGAGCTTTAATAATTTTAATTGGAAATGTTTGAAGTGAGATACAGAGACACTATAGGACTGCTGGTGCTGAGCTCTTACGAAAATCATTGCACTTAAAAAAACATGTGAATGAAGAAAGTGATTAAACTTTAGGAGATAAATGTTTACTGTCTCAAAGAATAGATTTCCTGTAAGGATTTCCAAGGATTCCATAGTCTATCCGTGTGTTTTACATATGGGAAGTCAGAATACAAGTGATTCTTCAGTCTGCACATGGCCTACCAACAAGAAACCAGCTAGGAGTCAAGATGAGTATCTTCCTTTAAGAATATCTCTGTTGCAATTGCTCTTTAAACTGACATCGAAATGTACCAAAACTGTAACCACTATCATTCATTTGCTGAACACCTAAGTCTAGGTTTTAGTTTCATAGTCAGAGCTGCAAGTCTTCACATTATTATTGCAAGAGGTCTGTTTTTGCATTTCAGTTTTTAAGTGGACTTTATTTTTTGGAGCAGTTTTTGATTCACAGAAAAATTGAAAGGGAAGAACAGAATTCTCATACCGCCCTCCCATGCCACATGCATAGCCCCTCCCCAACCCCATAGCATCACAGTGGTGCATTTGTTGTAGTTGTTGAACAAACCCTGACACTTCATGAGCACCCAAAAAACATAGTTTACATTAGGGTTCACTCTTGGTGCTGTGCATTCCATGGATATTGACAGAAGGATAATGACATGTATCTACTCTCACGGTATCCTACAGAAAAGTCTCACTGCCCTGAAACTCATCTGTGCTCTGCCTTTTCATCTCTCTTTCCCTCCAAATAGGTGTCAACCACCAATCCTTTTACTGTCTGCATAGTTTTGCTTTTCCCAGAATGGCTTACAGTTGGAATCATATTCTATATAAGCTTTTTCAGAGCTGATGTCACATAGAGCTGATGTCATATGTGATGGTCACATATATGGACATTGGCATGGGTATATTACAGTCCCCAAGAAGTGCTGTTTGGACTGGTTAATAAATCAGCAGGTACTGAAAGAATTTCCAAAAGGAGAGGGAATGACTTCTGGAAGTTTACTTGGATCTTTCATAATGCATAAAATCCTCAAAATACTATGAGCTGAAGAAACAAAGCACAGTGATTATAATTTAAGAAATAAATTCATGAAATGTTGAGAGAAAAATTCAGGCAAGTATTGAAGAAATCATTGGCATAATTTTTTTTTTTTTTTTGTAAATCACTGGAGGGATCACAAGTAATAGTATGTGCACTGGTACCAAAAATGTGTTAAAACAACTTCATTTGTCATGCTGTCACTTTATATTAAGAATAGACACACTGAAAAATCATGACAAATTTGCAAAGCAGGGAAATTCCAAAAGATAGGTCCTGTTTTGACCTTTTTAATAGGTGGATTGAACACAGAAATGACAATATTAGATTCGACATTTTGACTCTGCATTGGTAAAAAATATACACTCAAAGTCTGACAAACTCCAACTTAACATGTTGTCCCATATATTCATGAAGGAATGCCTATTTGGGCTTTTATTATATTATTTTTAAATTCCTAATTTTAAATACTCACTGAAAACATGAGCTATGTTTGAAAATTTCTTTAGGGAAGTGTTATCTATACACGCAGTTTTCTTTTCATTATTTAAACTAATTTCCATATTTAAAAAATTCATGCATTTTAACGAATTGTTTACTTTATAGTGAGGTAACAAAGACTTTTATCAAGGAAGATCTGCTTGCTTTTTAGAGCTGTTTCAATAGGTAATAGCGGTGTAGTGGTCTCCCCTTTTCCTGTATAAATACTTGATTTTATTTAATAGTTAAATTATTAAGAGTAAATCATTATGCTTCATTTAGAATAAAACGAAGTTATGAATATGCCCTGTCTGGTGTGGCTCAGTGGGTTGAGTGCTGGCTTGTGAGCTGAAAGGTCGCCAGTTCGATTCCCAGTCAGTGCACATGTCTGGGGTTGCAGGCCAGGCCTCCGGTTAGGGGCACGTGAGAGGCAGTCAATTCATGTTTCTCTTGCACATCGATGTTTTTCTCTCTCTTTCTCTCTCCCTTCCCTTTGCTCTAAAAACAAATGAATAAAATCTTTTAAAAATAAAAAATAAAACAAAGCAAACTTATGAATAAAGGGTTACTGTAGAATTGAGCAAACTAATTAATACAACATGAACGAGAGATTGAGAATGTAGGGATCAGAGTCAGATCCAGCTTTACTACTAAGCATATCGCTTTCCAGTCAGCACTGATCTGGACAGCAAGAGATGGATTTATGCTAATTGGTGCGAATGAGACTGACAAAATTTAAAATGGAAGGTATTTATTTCCACAGTCTAAACAACTGCATTCCTCTAGCCAAGAACCACTTCCTTTACGAGTTGACCATAGGAATGAATACTGAGAAGGTGGTAACTTTTTAATATTACTGTTTATCCATGCTATATTACATGTATACATAAATTTGGTATACTAAAATATATAATATCACATATTAAAATGTATCACTCTTGCGTTTCACTCATGACTTAACAAACATGCAGTTTTCAGCTCTCAGGCACACAGCCTCACGCTTCAGCATAATGACAAATTCGATGTCACATGCAGATATAAATCATGCAGCAAATAGTCTTCAAAGACAGACCTTATTCATTTATTTTTTCTATCTCTATGTACTCAGCCATTCTACCAGCAGGTGACTCTACCTTCTCTGTCCTTGAAAATAGGTGATGCTCTAACAGAAACCTAATACACGTGGTATTTGCTCTGGAATCAAGCAGTAACCAAAGTTCAGAGAGACAGCAAGAAGCCTATTAATAAAAACAGAAATTTCAGTGAAAGAACAGGTATTAGAAACTGAAGGGGAAAAAAAAGGCATGTTAGGTTTGGGTGAAAAATTGGCAAGACTGTTGACTGTTTTACATATATGATAGAAAATATACGCAATGAATTTGAGAACAGACTGAATATATTTTAAGGCATAATGTTCAAAGAAGGGGTTGTTTCATTTTCAAGGAGAATTTTGAGAAAATATTCCAAACCTAAGTTTGCTATTTTTCTCATTGTCTATGATTCCTGACAGAAAAATTTTTTCAAAGTAAAAAATAGCATTAAGATAAATATCAATCTATATTACTTCCAGTAAAAAATGTGCTTCAGGGTAAAGATAAAATTACTAGTTGAAGTGCATGTCTCTTATTATAGTCTTTGAAAGATTTATCACAGCTAGGCAAAATGCATTCTTAAAATCTTAAGGGGCATTGTCCCATAGCACTCTTTCCTGCTTAAAGAGGGGGATATCTATCCCCAACAGAATTGTGGATGAGTCTTTGGGACACTGAGTGAATCCTAATATTAGCTACTGAGACCAACGATGTTTTTAAGAGAATTGCTTTGGCGAAGAAACTAACAGTCTGGAATGCAAGAGAGGAGGTCCTTGAAAAGAAAAGAAGAATGTGGGCTTTGTGGGCAGTGAGTAGCTAAGAAAGCTATTCAGTTGTAAAAAGAGGCTATTTTCCTTTCACTTGTAGTTTTGAGTTTTATTTTTAACATCTGATCAACAATTTACTTTATTTTCTATTATTTTTCATTCTTTTAATGTTGTTCTGTATTGGTTTCAGGTGTAAACAGCTTAGCGGCGAGCACTCCATGTAGCACCCCTGGATATTTCCAGGACCCCAACTGGCACCGTACATAGTTATTGCAATATTATTGACTCCATTTCCTATGCTCTGCTAACATTTCCAAGACTATTTCGTAACTACCAATTTGTGCTTCTTAATCCCTTCACCTTTTTCGCCCAGTTCCCCAAACTCTGGCAACCACCGGTTTGCTCTCTGGGTCTACAGGTCTGTTTCAGTTTTGTTTGCTCCTTTATTTTATTCTTCAGATTCCACATGTGAGTGAAATCATATAGTGTTTGTCTTTCTCTGACCGACTTGTCTCTCTCAGCACAACACAGGCTATTGTTCATCAGAACATTACAAGGGTCAACTCACAGGGCAGAGATAAGCTCCCGGAAGACAGTGCACAGCCTGTGAAGGACACCCTCGGGGAGAAAAACTGGGCCTTACTGGAAGGACATTTCCTGTTCCAGCTGTCGTGCTCTCCGACAACAAATGCACCATGCACCAGTGACTGCCATGTGCTTCTGTTCTCTACCTTTTTTAGAGTTTCTTTGTTTTTTAAAATATTTTATTTATTTATTTTTTAGAGAAAGAGAAGGAGAAAGAGAGGAAGAGATACATCAGTGTGTGTTTGCCTCTTGCACATCCATAACTGGGGACCTGGACTGCAACCCAGGTATGTGCCCTGACTGGGAATTGAATTTGTGACCCCTTGGTTTGCAGGCTGGCAAACCAAAAGTGGATTGTAGGCTTTCAATCCACTGAGCCACACCAGCCTGAGGGTGTTTCTATGATTTTTCTCCTGTTCCTGCATCATCATATTCTGAGTGGTAAAATAAGGGGGAAAGATCATTTTTGGTTTTGTGCATATACTTAGATTTAGAGAAACCTCAAATGACTTTTCTTTTTAGTTTTGAAACAAGAGGAATTAAAATGAGAAGCTACAACTGAGTAACTGCCCCTAAGGAAGCCCCTCTCATCGAACCTCACTCACATGATGCTATCCTGGGCTTTGTGCTAATGCTGGTTTGGATAAGGGGTATGTATGTAATGTGTATTTCTAGTCCAGTTAATTTCAGTTACCAGTTGAACCAGCTGAGAGAATAAACCCTGTCACCATGGGGGACAGGACTGCCCAGCCCAGCACTGTGACTATATGAATTTCTGTCCCACAGTCATGAGAAAGAATAAATCCTTCTTGTCCTAAACTACCTAGTATTGGAACCATCCTTATGCAGGACTGGGTAGTGGAAACAGAAAAAGATATCACCGATCCCTGTAGCATCAGTTATAATACAGAAAACCAGAAACAGCTCTGTAATGGCCAGATACTGTAGATATGTTCTAATCACCATGACACATATGAGAATCAATTAAAAAGGGAAACCAGTTTTCCTTTGCTAACATGGGATTTGGAGCTGTGATTCCCTGCTATGCTGAGAACCTTCTTGGGCTTATTTACCCCCAGGCTGCTGAGCCAGGGGGTGTGTGACAATTGAGAGTGGGATGGGGGAAGTTGCAGTGTGGGAAGCTGGTCCTGAGGCTGACCCCGGGTTCTTCACCTGGCTGTCCGTTCTGGGGCTTGAGGATCTGGGGTCATGGCAAGCAGAGATCTTGGTGCTGGCTGAGGATGGGGCTTGCAGAGTCTTACTGATTTAATTTTCAATAAGCCTAGGTTTGTTACATAGGTTTCCCAATTTAAAAAATACAGAAATAATACAATAAGCATTATACAGAAGTCCATAAAATTTCTATTTACCTCAGGTTTAGATCAAATTAGAATAATGAGATGTGTCTAAAGAAGACTTTTGTATAGTACATTTTTTATATTTGTATTTTCATAAAGAAACATATACCCTCAGATCATCGGTGTTTTGTCATAGACTAGCATCATGGGCATGAAATGATGATACGGGGTTCATGAGGGAGAGAAAAGGCAGAATTCAGTTGTTCATTTATAATTGGTTTATTTCAATCGTATGCTTATTTAATCACATTTTATTAGTAGGTCTTATAATGCTGTTTGTCTAGTTGCAGTCCTCTTTTATTTCTGGAAAGGTATATGATGTGTGAAAATTACGAGTCACTTGGGGAGCCCTTTATGGTTGCTCCTAGTCTATCATCAGCATCTTACCAGTTCACCGAGAAGGGAATGCTACTGTAAAACTTGAATTTTAATTCACAAAACTGAGCAAAATGCACTTTAACATTTCTTCTTTTGTATTATTCACTTTTATTATTCATCTGAGAGATAGTAAAAAAAAAAAAAAAGCCAAAGTATTCATTTTATATGACAGAGGAGGGATGGAATTAGACTTTCTATGGGTAGCAATTCTTGCATCCACCACCTTCTCACTCATGTGGGTAATTGCTGAGATCATAGGATTACATATAATAACCCTATATTTTTATACCATAGTGCTATTGAATATCACTACATTAATGATGTCAAATGAATACAAAACAGATTTTAAAAGATCAGTGATACAGTATAAAAAGTTAAAAGTACTTTAAGTGTTCTTTATTTGCAATATTGTTAGGTCTGTTTCTGAAAAAAAAAAATGACTGGAAACTAACTTGAACTGACTTGTGCCCCCCAAATTGATTGCCAAGTAGTCAAAAAGTCTATGGGGGTAATTTGGAACTCAGACATGGATTTATGTCCTATCATCCAAATTTGATTTCTGTCTGTATGTTGGTTCTGCCTTCCTCTCTGTGGCCTTCATACTCACCGTCTCCAGGACACGGATAGTAACCTGCACAGGAAATGTCCACGAAGAATGACATTTAATTTTGTCTATTTATTAGGTCATCGAGCAATAACTGACTTAAGAGAGAATTTGCAACTCTCGCTTCCCAGAAGCACCTTTTCTATTGTTGACAAGTAGTATTCATACCCAAGGGTCTGATGAATTGAAGTAAACTGATTTCTCTTTTAAAAGCAATATTTCACTGTAAGTTATAATAGGTTATTTTCCCTGCATCATGCAATTTTCTCAAATGTATGCATTATATTTTCAATATATCAAATAAAATATGTAAATGTAAAGATTTATTTCATATATGTTCTGAGTTATTATTATTACCAAGAACTTTTTCTTTGCACTAGATATACATTATTTTAAACTAAAAATTATGTATCTCTTGTGATATTTTCCTATAAACAAGAAATGTTTTATTAAAATTATGTTATCTTAAATTCAAGCAGTGAGGGAAAACTCACTAATAATCACATTAGAATCTTATCCTTCATATATTTGTTTTGTACATAGGGAAACACAATATGCAATTCTACCACGTGCTTGGTTATCTGATGTTCACTCAAACCTCAAAAACTTAGCATTGTGAGATACTTCTAAGTAAACAGAACCACAATTATCAGGGAAACAAAGATTACATGACATGAATCATATACAAAGAGAAATCAGTTTACTTCAATTCATTAGACCCTTGGGTATGAATACTACTTGTCAACAATAGAAAAGGTGCTTCTGGGAAGCGAGAGTTGCAAATTCTCTCTTAAGTCAGTTATTGCTCGATGACCTAATAAATAGACAAAATTAAATGTCATTCTTCGTGGACAACTATTGCACTAATGTGTACACACAGAATTTATTCGTTAGTTGTTTTTGTTTATAATCACAATTGCCTAACTCTGGTTAACTCCAAGAAAAATAAATTTATTGAAAAGACCGTAGACTATTTCAAGAAATCAGAGAAGGAAATAACTCAAAGACAGGAAAAACACCTGGACAGCAAAGAGCTCCACTGACTTCTCCAATAAATATCCTTGGCGTGCAAAGTGCACCAGCAGCACCGGCCCCCCGGAGAGCTTAAAAAAGAGAGAGAACTGTGCACAATATCCCACACCAGAATCTGCATTTTAACAAGTTTCCAGGTGACCCTGGTGCACAAAGCCTGGGATGCACAACAATTAATGTGACCCGAATATAATAATAAATCTCTGTGTCTCTCTGTTCCAAAGTTAGAGGTATAGGAGAGACAATACGATTAAACCAGCTCAGGTGGACTGTTCAACTTAAGTAATGGCAGCTATGGAGTGAGGCCAGGTTGGTTGCACAGAACAAATGCTGACTCTTAGACACTCTTGTCGCACTGCTGTGTTCTGACTTGGCTGGGACATTATTTCATAAATGCAGAATCGCACCCCTCTTTTCTGACAGGTGCAAGGACAGTATGGACGTGGAATGAAGAGTAAGGGAAAGCACACAATTAGGAAGTTGCCAGAAACTGATGTAAAAGTAAGTTATATGAAATAAGAATTCAAATCCAGTGTTTCCAAAGAATAAATATATTAATACATTTTAATGAAGGTTGACCGCCTGCCTAAGAAATCATCAACAAAAAACGGGTATCGCCCCTCCAGAGGGACAAGGGAGCACACCTGATGTGTAGCTGTGCGGGGTACCTGACGATTCGGCCAACGAGCAGTAAGACAAGAAGGGTTTAAAGAGGGCAATGGATAAGGAGATATATTTTCCAACATTGATTTCTATTTTGGAAAAAAAATACCTTTTAGTCACTGACTTTAATAATTAATATATATGAATTTCATAGTAAATATATAAAAAATTTTATTTAGGAGGAAAGATCTCTAAGACATGTTATAAAGAAAGGCACAATACATTTCTATAGGATATTATTTGTGTATTTAATTAAATATATACATTGCATACAAATACACATACAACAGACTATATATTGCATGTAAACATGTAAGTATATTAATATATTTATATACCCATACTTATGTATGTGAGTACATATATGTGTACAGTATACAAAATATGTATTTATGTTTATACGTATATGTGCCTGTAGTATCTCTGGTATTATTTACACACTGATTAGAAGAAACTGAATGATAGGTTAGAAGAAAAACCACTTTTTCTATATGGCCCCTTTGAATATAGAAAAACTGGTCTGTCTATCTGTCTCCCTATCTACCTGTCTGTCATCTACCTACATTCTCTGTATCTATTTATAAGATACTAGATCTTATCCCAAATGCATATTTTTTCCAGACCTCACAAAATAAAGTGTTCAGAGGCCTATATGTTATGTCTTAGTTTAAATAACATAAAATGCTACCTTAAGTCTATATTATCCTTTTCATTAATTACCAACTTTTAAAATTATTTAGATTACTATATTTAAAATATTGCTGTGCAATATTTTATCTAGCTTATGATTGAAACAGACATACATAAATGTAGCTATGTGCACCAAAACATTTATATTACAAGTGATGTTCATTCTTTATATCTGTATGTAATCATTAAATTGATGTAAGTTTTTGGTCTTTGTAAATAAATCATTTAGAGTTTTTCTTACTAGCTCATATATTGTTTCAATTAGTTCAATGATTAAATTGCCAGTAGCTTATACTTTTTCATATCATTAAAAATAGTTTTGCATGAATAACCTAATACAACTGTATTTTTTCATGTTTTTCTTTATTACATGAAGAGTGGCTATAGTATAGTATAGTACACATATATAGCATACTATATGCTTCATGTATATACAGTAGATGCCATTTTTTACTTTGCCTTCTTTCACCACCTAAAATATATTCTGGAAATTACTCTATGTAATTTCAAATAGATATTTCTCATACATTTTTGGTACAATTTATTCAACCTTCCTCTTATATGTAGATGCTTAGATTGCTTCCAATATTTGATAGTTGTATACAATACTACATTAAATAATATAGTGCATATTGCCCTGGCTAGTGTGGTTTGCTAGACTGAGCACTGGCCTGCAAACAAAAAGGTCACAGGTTCAATTCCCAGTCAGGACACATTCCTGGGCTGCCACTCAGTTACCCAGTTGGGGGTGCACAAGAGGCAACCCATCAATGTATCTTTCACACATTGGTGTTTCTCTCTCTCTTTCTCCCTCCTTTCTGCTCTCTCTAAAAAGTAAGTAAATAAACTCTTTAAAAAATAATATAATGCATATACAAGTTCATATTGTTGAGGTTTATCTTCAGGATAATTTTCTTGAAGTAAGTGTGCTAGGCAAAAGCTGAATGTGGTCATTGAATACATAAATGATTGCTTAGAAATATATAAACAGTTAATGATAAGTTGATGGATAGATATAAAAATAAATATAGCTATGTATGTATATGTGTATTACATACCCATATATTTCTTATCATTCTCCACTGCTAGAAAATAAGGAAGTTCAAAAACTGAGAGGGCTATATCACATAGATAAATGAAGCAACTTGAACAAGTTGTACAAAATAAATAAAATAATAGATTTTTACCCATGTAATAAAATAAATACTCATGAATGCACACTGATATAAATAAATGAATGAAAATCCGTAATTTAGTAAAATATCATTCTAATTAATGTGTAGAAGGAATGTTGGAGGTAGAAAATTACCATTTGCCAAACAACATTGCAAGTAAGAACTACAGATGGATGTTAAAATTAGCAAGACAAAAGTATGAGGAAGTATGAGGAAGTTATCATAGCCTCAAAATATCTCCCCCAAAAAGAAGTAGTGATTGGAAAGAAAATTAATGACATTAGAATATAGAAACCTGGCAGACACAATTTTAACTAAGTGATGAGTGCTAACAGCACTGATAATAAGACAAATTGCCATCATGTATTTCCTGCCGGGATGCACTGAGAAGAAGGTAATACCACGTCTGCACCATCCTTGCACCAAATGTACTCGTTCCAAACCACGAGGCAAACCCAAGTTAAGGAAATCTCTCCAATATAATTGGCAAGAGTTGATGCAAAATATGAAGGTTATAAAAGACAAGGAAGACTGAGGAACAGATAATGGGTCTTTAACAGATTAGCAGGGACTAAGTAAACACAAATTCTACATTGGACTGTAGTTCAGAAAAAAAGTACATGATCTTGGACACAAGAGAAATGTGTATGAAGCCTGAGGTTTGGTTAACAATATTATAACAATGCTTATTACCTGATTTGATATTTTTACCATACTTATATAAGATGTTAACATTAGGGTAAGCTAGGTGAATGGTGTATGGGGAAACTATATGCCATGAACCCACCTTTAAAATAGCCTATGTATTTTGGAAAGAGTTTATAAAACATTCAGAGTATCATAGAATGAAAAGATTGTATAACATAAAGCTTGGGATAAAATTGTTTCTTTCCTGAACTGTATGCTACTTGAATGCTGTAGTGATCAGAAACAACAGAAATCACTGTTGGATAGAATGTCTGACTTAGAAGATGCACTAAAAGCATGGAAACATAAGAGGGCAATAGAACTTAGACGTTATAAAAATATATTTAACAAAATCTGTGCCATACGATTTACTGGGAGGCAGAGACAGGCATGACAGTAACAGGGAATCAAATTTGTCTCTGATTACTTGTGAGTCCTTGGGCAAATCACCTCGCATCTTGACAGGCAACTGATAGATACTTCTCACCTCCATGATTGTCTCCTTCTTTCTCCCTCCCTTCCCCTCTTTCTAAAAATAAATAAATAAAGTCCTTTTCAAAAAAATAAACTTTATTTTTCAGGCAGTTTTAGATTCAAAACAATATTGAGCAAAATGAATAGAGATTTTGCACTTACCCACTGCCACCATACACAGGTTGCCTCCCCCACTATTAGTATCCAACACCATAGTGGTACAGTGTGAAAATCAATGAACCTACATTGTGGACACATCATTACCCCAAATCCGTAGTTTAAATTAGGTTGGTGTTATACACTCTATGAGTTTAGACAAATGTACTGTGGCATGTATCAACCATTGTGGTATCATACAGAATAGTTTCACTGCCCTAAAATCCTCCATGCTCCCTTTATCTATTCCTTCTTACCCATTAACCCCTGGCTGCCACTGACGTATTACTGTCTCCAGCATTTTGTTTTCTCCAGAGTGTCAGATAATCAGAATTTTATAGTACATAGCCTTTTAAGATTGACTTCTCTTATTTAGTAATATTCAATTAAAATTCTTTTATGTCTTTTTTTATTTTGGGCTTGACAGTTCATTGCCTCTTAGTGTAAATAATATTGTTTTGTCTGGATGTACCACAGATCAGGTACTGAAAGACATCTTGGGTGCTTCCAAATTTTGACATTTTGAATACAGCTACTATAAATATCTACATGCAGATTTTTGTGTGGACATGAGTTTTCAACTCATTTGGATAAATACCAGGGAGTATAATTGTTGAATCATGTGATAATAATATGTGTAGGTCTATAAGGAACTATCTAACTGTCTTCTGAAATGACTATTACACTTTACATTCCTACGAGCAATGAATTTGGTGTAGTCAGTGGTTTGGATTCTGACCATTCTGATAGTTGGGCAGTGGTAACTTAGGATTGTTTTGATTGAAATTCTCTAACAACATATGATGTTGAGTATACTTTTATATGTTTATTTGCCATGTGTATGTCTTTTTTAGTGAGGTGTCCGTATTGATCTATTGCTCATTTTTAAATTGGGTTCTTCATTTTCTTATTGTAGAGATTTAAGAGCTATTTGTATATTTTGAATAACAGCCTTTTATTGCATATGTCTTCGCAAATATTTTCTCACTGTCTGTGGCTTGTCTCTTCATTTCCTTCACAGTGTCTTTTACAGAGCAGAGTAGGTTTTTAAAAAAAATTATTGAAATACAGCTTATCAAATAAAGCAGTGTGAAAAAGTAGGTTAGAGTTGTGAGTGTTAAAAACACAGTTTATTTTTGTATTATTATTTTTTAAAGATTTTTATTTATTTATTTTTAGAGAGAAGAGAAGGGAGGGAGAATGAGAGGGAGAGAAACATCAGTGTGCGGTTACCCTTCACGTGCCCACTATTGGGAACCTGGCCTGCAACCCAGGCATGTGCCCTGACTGGGATTCAAACCAGCTACCCTTTGGTTCCCAGGCTAGCACTCAATCCACTGTGCCACACCAGCCAGGGCATGTATTATTATTTATTAATTTTTGTATTCTTTACTTGTATTACAATTTTAAACTTACTTTTGCTCATGCCTGCATTTCTTTTATGGATCATGCTTTCAATATTGTATCTAAAAAGTGATCTCCATTTATTCCCAAGGTCATGTAGGTTTGTTCCTGTACTCATCTTCTAGTTTTGAGTTTTGTGTTTTACTGGTACGTCTGGCTTCATTCTGAGTTATTTTTTTGTAAAGGGTGTGAGATCTGTGTTCAGATTCATTTATTTTGATTGTGGATGTCAGCTCTCCCCCTTGATGAAAAGACGGTCTTTGCTCCATTGTATTGCCTTGCTCCTTTGTCAAATATAAGTTCACTATATTTTTTGAATTGTTGTTTTTTTTTTAAATTAATATTTATATATTTATGTAAGTGTGTAAATATCTTAAAGTGAAAAAGTATTGAAGGTGAAAAAGTATTTTTTTTTGAATTGGGATTGTAGCAGTGAACACATAGAATGCTCCTGCATTTTTAATCTTAAACCTAATACATTAAAAGAAACTTACTTTAGTATGCCTAGATGACCTCCTGAAAATTAAGAATGGAGAGGAATATCAGAATTCTAACTTTCCAGAGGTGGGGAAAAGCCAATCAGCTTAGTTTCCATTTTTAGATTATTTTTAGGATATGATTATCAATAATAGACAAGCTACAATGTCACCATACTATTAGAGAAGAAAAGTGTTTAATCGCATCACTGAGATTCTTCTGCCTGCTTAATCACTATGCTATTCTATCACATTGTAAGCATGTATTAGCATATATTAAGAAAAATACAGAGAAATAAAACATTCACAATATGTCAAACATTTTGCAAAGAAAGTAAAAAGCAAGACACTCATTTACTTCTTTAGAAATGCTAATTAATCATGACCAAGCTACAGAAGGACTTATCTGAGATCAAGCCTACTCACAGCAACAGCTTTGTGAGTTAGGAAAATGGCATTGTTCCAAAAAAATCTTTTATATGAGCATTAAAAAAATACAGCAAACTTCAATCTTAATTGAAAATATAGAAAAGAAACTTTGAAACCCAGAGGATAAAAACAAAGCAAAAGAATGGAAATGATAAAAAAGAAACACAGGCACTTCAAAAACAAATTCCCTCAGGAAAAAGGTTGAAGTTACAGTGCTGCTTCATAGAAAAATCTCAATGGATAGTTTCTAACTTGCATTTAAAAATATTTTCTGATGAAATATGTCTAAAATTTTTAGCATACTTGCAATGTTGAAAATCACAGCAATGAAAGGAAAATATCTGTGTCAGGGAGCAAACATCAAGGGGGGCTGATTTGCTTTTGTTTTTCCAAGACAAAATGTGGCCAAGAAGTCTTTATTTTTGCATGAAAGAATTAAATTACTAATTAAATTAAAATATGGAAGAATGAAAGTACACATGTATTATTTAGGAATACACTCTCAAAATTGGAAGTATTCACAGCTCAATCATAATTTATTTTTTAAAAATTTAATTAGAAAATACACAACTTCTAACCAGCTACTTCTGTATATTTCAACCTGCCATTAGGTAAGAGTGCTAATGCACTAGTCATTGAAGTAACTAGCTACAGATAAACTAGCTATTATTATTTATTGAAAACTTAATAATTATTGATGGATTTGCAAACCATGGAAGTCTTTCATCCCAGCTCAGTTGTCTCAATTGTATCTATGAGGAAACTGAAAACTAGAAAAATGAATCAACTTGCCTAAATTTGTATTAGAAAGCTAGTGAAGTCACAACTTTGCCTCAAATATTTTATTGGTAATTCCATTTTTATGACCTAATTTTTGTCCCAAGTATTACTTTGTGAGATGCTTGTTGAAAATATGAACACATGCTTCTTTCCTATAAGCAATGTTGGACACAATGGATATGCTATGTGACCAGAATAAATCTATAGCTACAGTAGGATTGCTCAAGGCTGACATCTTAGTTCTTATGCACAAGTCTCCAGTAGAAAAAGAAATATATATTTTCATATTCTACTTTCCTAGGATTTGTGTTTTATGTTGGAATTTTAGGACTCCCTCATTTTGCATATGTCCCCTTATGTACCACTGTAGAGAAGTATGACTTGATTTCTCCCCCTGTTGGCCATACTTGCTCTCATATTTTTATTTCCCTCTCTCCACACTGGCAGGAAACCTATACTCTTTCTTTGAAACCTCTTTTATAATTATTTTTCTTTTTATCAACTATATTCTCTGCCTCCATATTATCTCAATATCCTGTTACAGCAAAATGTATTGAATTAAAATATAATCCCAAAGGAGCTCCTTCCAATACCATGATAAAAATGCATTACAAGTAAAAAGATTATGGCTTTGTAAATTTCAGAATTCCTTTCAATGGACAGGTTTATCATAAATCACCTACAAAATAATGGTCACTTCTTTAGTTGCATATTGTTTGGCCCTTAGCTTCCTCACCTCCAGCCCTGGTTTGGATGAACAACACTACAGATGGAATCCAAGACCCTTGTGCTGGGGTGGTGGTTTCTTTGTTGCATGGGAGCAGGACTATCCCAGTAAGACTTTTTCAATGTGGTAAATACACTACTAGTTCATTCACTATCTGAAGCCAAAGGCTGTTTCCAGCTGATAAGTTTGATTGCTCTCTTTTAGTCAATGCAAAAGCCCTAGAAGGGAATTGCATAGTTTCAGTTTAGACCCTAAATCTCCTCTGAGAAGCTCTTAGGAGATTTAACAAATTAAAAGATTTGTGGAGAAATTTTAAAGGGAAAGAAAAATGGTTAAGGATAACATAAATAATGTTATCTAACCAGAAAAAAAAAACTTCATTCAAGCTCTATGAAAAAGACAAAAGAAACCCCTCAAAAGCAATCAGGTTGAATTAAATATATGAGAAAACATTTGACATTTGTTATAGCCCATCTAAATTGTTTTACTGCTTATGCTAAAATTCTGCAACCCAAGGAACATGAATAGAGGATGCATGGGCACAGACAATGTGGGAGAAACTGACTGTGAGACTGGGGCGTGTGGGGCAGGGGAGACCACTGGGGAAAAAGGTGGGGCAACTATAATTAAACAACAATAAAAAATTGTAATGGCATTCTTATTTTCATAAATGAAATTAAAAGAACATACCTATTTTACCCAACTGAAATGAACAGTCCTTTTAAACTTGTAATGCAACAGCTGATCAATTCTATATTAGAAATGATGTTACGGCAACATGGCATTCTGAGCCATCTGCAATTATGTGAATTATCTCAGTGGCATTTATGATAGAAACAGCTAATTGTAAAACTGATGAATAATAAGTAAATAGTTGTTTCCTCATTATTTTAAATTATGAGTTTTCAAATATTCAGAACTGTTTATCAGACAATGAAGAAGAGAAACCAAGGTTATATCAACATTTCAAACTCACCTAAACAGGCTATGAACTTTTAAATATAAAACTATTTTAATTTCTCTAGTTATCTTTAAGATTATATCCAAATACTTATCAAAACACACACTTTTTCAAAGACAGCATCATAGTATGCTGTTAATTTCTGGAAATCTGTAATAAGGATGATAGTAATATTAGTCTATTTTCCCATATATTATATAAAAGATTTGCTATCTGAGGATTCCTTATCTTGTCTAAGACATTAGACCCTACAAAAGAAATGTTTGCCATCACATAATTAACCAAATGGTATTAAATACATTCTAAAAAGAAATGGGGTTTTCAAGGGCTGGGGAGACGATGTGAGTTCTTAAGAGGAGCAAAGAAGGGAGATGGAAGGAGAGACTAGTGTTGACTATGGCATAACTGATGGAAGAAGGAAACTGAAAGAGTTAACAGAGAAAGAATTAAATCAAATGATTCTTTATCTCTGAATGGAGGAGAGGGTGATGCGTGGGAGCAAGGACATAAACAACAGATGAAGAATTGGCTAAGACTACAGTATATTAGATATTGGGGATCAAAATAAAATGCTCAGCATCACTAATCATCATCAAAATGTACATTAAAACCTCAATGAGATACCACTTCATACCAGTCAGAATGGCTACCATCAATAAATCAATAAACAAGTGCTGGCAAGGATGTGGAGAAAATGGAACACTTTTGCACTGTTGGTAGAAATGCAGACTGGTGCAGCCACTATGAAAAGTATGGTGTTTCTTCAAAAAAATTAAAAACAGAACTGCCATATGTATGACCCAGCAATTCCACTTTTGGAAATATATCCCCAAAAATTCAAGACCCTAATTCAAAATAATATCTGTGTCCTGTTTTCATTTCAGCATTATTTATAATAGCCAAGATTTGGAAGTAACCCAAGTGCCCAGTAGTAGATGAATGTATAAAAAAGCTGTGATACATTTACACACTGGAATACTACTCAGTTCTGAAAATGAAAGAACTCTTTTGTGATAGGATGGGTGGTTGGAAAGTATTATGCTAAGTGAGATAAGGCAGTCAGAGAAAGAGAAATACCATATGATTTCACTTATATGTGCAATTTAATGAACAAGATAAACTAACAAAATTGAAACAGACTCCTAGATCCAGAGAATAGACTGACTGCCATCAAAGGGAAGGGAGTTTTGGGGGCTGGGTGAAAAATATAAAATGATTGAGCAAAAAAAGAAAAAAAGACATAGACACTGACATGAGTATGGTGGTTACCAGAGGGGAAAATGGGTTGGGGGAGCTGAAAGAGGGTAAGGGGGAAATAAATGGTGATGGAAGGAAACTCAGGGTGGTAAAAACAATACGATATACAGATGATGATGTACTATAGAACTGTACACCTGAAATCTACATAATTTTATTAACCAATGTCACTCCCATAAATTCAATAAAAATTTATTTTCAAGGGCTATAATGAGAAAAAAATATATGTATTTTATTTAAGGACTTGCTTCCATAAGAAGTGATTGCCTTTACAAGAAAGTTGCAGCATGAGGAAGGAGTTACGGTAATTCTCAACTTTCATGCATTGCACTGTTGTTATCTTTGTCAAATAAACTTATTAATATAAATGAGTTCCAGTGGGAAGAATATTTTAAGTGTCTAATATGTTTTCTGTTTTGCCTTTTTAAGCATAGTATATACACACACATCTGTTAAAGATATTTAAATGACTATGGGAATTAGAACTGGCCACAAAAAGAAGTAAAAGGTAAGTCTAATATGATAATTTTTGGAATATAAAATGGGATACAGAGCTAGACAGTAGCATTTGGAACCAGACATTTAGCAGAGAGATCATTTTTCCATATTATTTTTTCCTCATTTAAGTAAATCAAGGTTCAAAACAAGAAGGCTCAGTTCCTAGTATTTTCTTACAATGTAGAGAAAAATATTTTACATCTATGACAGTTCTATGCAGGTTATTGCAAACATGTATAAAAATGGGGAATCTGAAAATCAACTTCCCTATTTAGGGGCATAACAGAAAGAGGGCAAAACAATCAAACAAGGAGGCTTTTCCTCTCTGGGCTTTGACCCACTGATGAGGAAGGGCTTTAGAAAGCAAGGTTACCACTGAAGACAGACTAGGGTTCTGAGACTTCCATTAATGACGCCGCAAATAGGCTGCTGTGCAGGCTGGTCTGTACTAATTTCGTATTGGGTCATATCAAAGTATGTCTGGTCATGCTACATGCCCAGCAGGGGGCCATCTTTAAGGTTTTTATTCTGCCTTTACATCTCATGTACTGATGGCTGGGTCTAGATATTTCTTAGAATCTGTATAGTTAGTTTGCTATAGGGAGCTACGTCTGTGATGTGCCTGCACAGCAGGCAGCCAGATCCGTGCTGAAAGGCTACCCAGAATACACAAATGCACATGGCATTGGCAGAAGCAAGAATGGCCACTCAGCCACGGAGTTGAATGCACCAAATATTAATATTCCAGACAAGAGCAACTAGGAGAACAAGAGGCTTTCAGCTGTTAGAGCATCTCAGAGAGGAGAGGTCATGGTGCCCCCAGACTTTTCACATCACCTCTGCCAAATGTGCAGGCTCATTCTTGAATGAGGAAGCAGGAGTCATGAAAGGCTGAGAGTCTGATCAATTTTATCCAAAAGGAGCAGAAGTTCATGTTGGATTTTGAGGCTGAATTATAAACCAGACTGTGTGTGCATGTTGGAATGAATGCCGTGCTTGAAAAAGCTCCAGGTAGCTCAGCAGCAGTTATAATTTCCATATATACAACCTGTAATATGCATTAAAATTTGTGACTCTGCTATCTACTCATATGGTTCTCAAGATATGTGTGGAGAGAGCAATAACTGGGTGAGTGTAATAGACATTGCCAGGTCTAACACACATGAAAGAAATATGTTCTAGATCATACTTAGGTCAACACTGGGAAGAATAGATTTTATAACCTAAAAAAACTACACATGTTAATTATCCACAAATAACATCATAAATTATTTTGAGCTCCATAACATAATTTGTTTTTTAGAATTTTTCTAGATTTTTGTAGTGTGCTACTTTCAAATATAAATATATATTTATTTTCTTGTATTTCTTAAATATTTTCCTCCATGATCTGAGATTCTGTTCTCTATTGTCAAACTATATTTAATATCTGTTTTGCAATATATACCATATTCTGAGGCATTTTGTGCGGCTTTCAGCTATTACTTATGTTTCCTAAAATTTCTTGATAAAAAGATGGAATCCTCTGTGAATTGAGATGTAATGAATTATACTCAACAGGGAACAGAGCCAGGCATCTGTTTTATTATTCTGTTATTAATATTATTATTATTATTATAAATACACAGTCTTTGTGACTTTTTTATTAGATAGATTTATAAAGTTCTCAACTAAAAGTAAAATGTAAGAAAATACATTAGTTCATTTCTCCATAAGAATCCCTCATGTACTGTTCAATGCCAGCATTTTTCCCATGAAAGCTTTTAAAACATTTCTTAATTTCACTGAATAGAGGAGTGACTTTCTCTCCTCATGTCTTAATTTCACTGGGTAAAGAGAGGAGCTGCTTATGTTCCTTAAGTCCGCCCATGGAGTGCGTGAGACTGGCGTGGAAGCTGCTGGTTTGGGACGAAGCTTGATGACTTGGGAGCCTAACTCTTGCTGGTTTAGAGATGGAAAAGTGTTAGAAAAATACCAACCTGGCTTAAAAAGAATCAGGTGTCTTTCTAGCAAGCCAATGCCTCTTAATCTTTTGGCCCCCTATCCTTTCATGAGAAATGTGTGTCTCTATAAGCACTGATCCATCCTATGTGATTTGAACACATCCATTGATCTTATAAATATCACTAAACACAGTAGGGAGATGGAGGTGCATTTCAGAGCATTGCTATATATTACTGTATAAATCTACCGAGAACTTGGTTGTGCAATGTCTTTTGGAATATAGGCACTGAGACATGGAGGTGAAGTCATTTTACCAAAGGACCTCATTGCATCCGCGTCTAAATCGATGCAGATGGGATTCAGTGAAATGTATTTTGTTGTGAAATTCACTTTAAGGGAAATTATTCACTACTAAGCCTCCAGTAAAATTTTCAACACTTCAATTTTACTAAATAATATTTTTACTTTTAATCAGTGTACTATCTATTATGCCATTTATGTTAATAATGATGGGATAAAAAAACTAACACTTGGATCCTTGCTTATATATAGCAACTAAATTTTCTTCTCCGATGATGCTTCCTCCTGTTAGGATGAAGGGGTAACAGCAGTAGTTCCGAGCCATGTGTGCAGCTCCGTGCTGTTCATACACGGCTGCCCTATCTAAGGGACACTAGGACTTCCCTCCTTGTATGCAAGCCTGTATGAAATGTAAAAAATTGCTTCTACTGCTTAAGAAAGTTTAATATTTAGAAAAACTTTAAAAGCCAGAACATTCTGTTACGGAGTTTCCGTTTAAATTGAGATAAATATTCTTCTAAACCATAATATAGAATTGCTTTGTATCTGTTTTATAATTATGCTTACTATTTAGCTTACATGATGATATAAATAAGATAATATCAAATCATTTATAAACTAATATAACTAACACTTGGTATAATGTTCACTATGTCCATAAAGCATTTTATTTCTATTCCTTAACATTTCAGGGCCACAAGAAACTATGTTATTATTACCGTTGTCTCAAGACCTCTGTGAGGTCTGTGTCATCACGACAAACATCCAGCTTCAGACTGGGGAAACGTTATCACAGTGCCACTGCCGTGTTTACTGCACCATCTAAAGATATTTTGAGTCCAATGTCTAAAAGTCTTCTTGACTGGATGTCCTCTGGACTCAAAAACTTGGTTTATTTATAGTCTTCTCCAGTCACTAACTTTTTGTTATTCTTTTTATTTTTATGAAGATAAAAATAAATGCCTGATTATTTGCAACATCCAGAAAATATCTTTTACTACCAAGATTCACTAGATGATTCAAGTGGTCATTCAATGACAGAAATCTGCCAAAAAATATAAAAAAAAAACTACATAGATAAACTTTCCTAAATTATTCATGGGATTCTTGGTTACCTTTGAATAAAAGGAATGGCTGATCAAGATGGCAATTTTCCTGGCCAGGTCCAAGATGAGATCTGCCCCTCCCTTTAAGCTGAACAACCCCATGAATTTGTACATGGATCACACAATGGTATTAATGTTAGTGATGCTTTGAGTAACAAGATACATGTATTTACTGTTTTTTAATTTAAAATATTTATTGTTGTTCAATTACAGTTGTCCATATTTTCTCCCCACCCCTCCTCCACCCCCTCCAAACTTCCCTCCCTCCCTTGCTTCCATCCTCCCTCTTGGTTTTGTCCCTGCGTCCTTTATAGTAGTTTGTGAAACCCCTTCTCCCCACTGTCTTCTCCCCTCTCCCCTGTGGCTACTTTTAGATTGTTCTTAATTTCAATGACTCTGATTATATTTTGTTTGCTTTTTCCTTTTGTTGATTTTGTTCCAGTTAAAGGTGAGATCATATGGTATTTGTCCATCACTGCCTGGTTTATTTCATTTAGCATAATGCTCTCCAGTTCTGTCCATGCTGTCGCAAAGGGTATAAGCTCCTTCTTTCTCTCTGCTGCGTAGAATTCCATTGTGTAAATGGAGCATAGTTTTTTGATCCACTCATTTGCTTTTTGAGACACATTTTTTGCACATAATATGTGTTCACCAGTTTTCGAAGAGTAAATAAAATTAAATTACAGTTTTCAATGGTTTATAAAAATAGAAATATTTTTCAATATTCTTAGTAACAATGCTTATTGTATTAATTTAAAAATCAAAGAGCATTTTATAACTAGTAAAATATTTTGGGTAAAAATATTTAACCTTATATTCCAATTTCAGTTAATTGTGCAATTATTAAAACAGATGTTAAAAGGAAAAATATCTTTCAACTTTTATTTTGATGTAAATATCTTAGAAATTGATTAATTATAGAAAATAACTATCATATGAACATATTCTGGGGAAGATACACCTAGGGTTACTCCTTTAAAACTTCGAATATCTTCATTGTGCTTGCTCAGAGGGGAAGCATTACCTGTCTAAGTGATGTATAAAACCTACAAGCCCCAAGGTGGCCTCTGAGTTAACTTGTAGACAAGCATAGTTATCAGCTGCTACCCTCCCCCTGACTTAGACCGCATGTGATTATCTTAATCCCCATTCATTCCTGTCCATTAAACCTAACCTTACTTTTTCCTCCCCAAACTGTATCTTACTCATTGCATAATATTCAAAAACTGTACATCTGGACAATCAAATGGACCTATCATAGTTTAAAGTTTCTGATCTGGGAGAGAATGTTTTTAGTTCTCTCAGAAGAGTTTTGAGTTGATACCGAAAATGTCCACATTCTGTGAATGTGATTTTCTGATAAAGTGATATAAAAGGAGTGATTATGTCAAAACATCTGAGTCCTACCACAAGTTTTGCCCTGATCAAATGATATAGCTTCTTTGTACCTCCAATACTCTAGCTACACAGACCACCCTGTATAAGGACGATGTTTTCCAACTGTAAGAAAAAAGTCAGGTAATTTCAATGTGTTAACTTTATGTGTGTTGGTCTGAAAATTACTTCTGTTCTGATACTTATACTTGTTTAGATCCTGTGATAGCAAATCTTTCCTTAGGAGAGTGACAAAGGGTAAAAGTAGCAGATGTGAGCCTCTTTCAATTTGGATTTGATTGCTACTGAAGCTACTTAAGAATCAAGAAACTGAATTTTATGTCTGTATACCTTCTGTATATAATGAAGCTAATTATTCTAAAAATAATTGAGCTGACATTTCTGTGGTAATACCATAAACCTGATTGTCATAATCTTTGAAAAGAGAAGGTTGAAGTTTAAATGATTATTTCTTATTTAGTGTACAATAATTTAGCAGAGGCTGAATATTATTTTGTAGGATTAGAATAGATGTTAATCAAATCCAAACAAGATGTGAGAAAATAGTTGGAATTTAGGATGTGGGTTTAATTAAAGGGTGCTTAAGAACTTGCATAACTCATTTATTTATGTGGAAAATACACATAATAACCTTTGAGGAAGTTTTAACAGTAAATGCCTGACATTCAGAAAACCTTGTGGGTATTCCATACCCTCAATAATCACCTAACAAAAACAAAGCTATTATATTTATTACTTTCCAAAGGTGGAACATAATAAGAGATAGTGTCTGCCTCATACTAATCCTGCAAGTTTAATATATGCAATAGCACAGATTGAGAAGCAGTTTCAGAATATGGCCAGTAGGCATCCTGATTATGAATAATATCTGGTGCTTACTTAAAACACAGGTCTATGAGACTGATCAGAAATCTGGGATCTGGGTCTTATTTTACAAGAACCCCAGAAGATTCCTATGAACATGAAAATGTGAAAGTCATGGATGAAAGGGATAGACAAAATGTGAGGTTATCCCACTGAGACCAAATTATGTCTGTTGCACAGTAAATGCACAAGCTTTGGTCAGTTTTTTCTTCATAAATAAAATGGAGAAATTAACAATTTAGACTCTTATTTATCCCACAGGGATTTTTGAAAAACAAAGAGAAAATTCATATTAAATTGTTACCTGACAAATAATATTATTTGTTATTCAAAAATTTTTTAAGATTGCAAATAGTTACAGTCAAAAATATTTTAAACAGGAAAAATGTTTGTGGTATGCATATTTTTTTCAAGAAGCTAGTGTTTGGTGTCATTGCTACTATATAATCTTGAACATTTTCTAACATCTCTACAACATCTGTCAGCTGTCACTATTCCAATAACACCTTAGTGATTTTGATTCAATTGCAGATGATGAGGCTAGAAATTAAAAATAATTATTTCATGTATCTGTTCATTAATAAATTATTATTGATTTGATATTTTATTAGCATTTCCTTAATATCTTAGTGTTAGATAAGAACATTTTAACTTCAAGAGTAAGAAACTACTCATTTTCTAGAGCAGTTTTTTTAATTCTATGCATATGATTTTTAGAAACAAAAGTAGACATTACAATAATGATAATTAAAAAGAAAGCACCAAATAAGTATATTTGAATGAGGTATTATTTCACATATATAAATAAACGATTATGGTACAAGGTAAGGAGGAAAACTGGACTAGAATCCTATACTTTAATCAGAGTATAAGTAGACAAATTCATATTATTTATAACTGGTACAAAGTATTAAAGAGGAATAAATTTAAGGCATTTTAAAACTTTGCCTATACATTTAATGAAAGCAAATATATGATGTTAATACATGTCAAGCAATTGTGAAAAGCATAAAATAATTCTAATAGAAATTAGTATTTATCTATTGTTGTTGCAATGTCTTCTTTACCTTTTTAAAAAATGAACAAAACCAGAAGAATAGATAATAACACCACAGATACCTGTCACCCAGATTCAAGAATTGCCCAGATTTTTCTCATTCTCCATCCCTTCCTTTCTTTCTCCATTCTTCCCCTCCTCCCCTCCCTCTCTTTCTTTTCTCTTCCTTTATTTTTTTGTCACTGCTGATGTATTTTTCCAACTTTTCATAGAGAAAAAAGCTCAAACCGATGGTGAAATTAGAATAATACAATGAAACCATTTCCCTTCTAGATTAACCAAATCTTAACGTTTTGTCACATTTGCTTTATTTTCTCTTCCATCTCTGTCTCCACACCTCTCCCTCTCTACAGTATGCGTGTGTGTGTGTGTGTGCATGTGTGTGTATTTATGGGTGCATTTGAAAGAAAGTTGCAAACTTTGTGATGCTTGACCCATAAATACCTGCAATTAAAGTATTCTAAGGCATATCTCAGAACTCACACCATCTTTTTACATCTATAACTCTAAAAAAGGCAAGTATTAGTTGTGATGGTTTGTACATATGCATGTATTTATTAATTTGAAAAACACATCATTTCACTCATTTTCCAAATTCTTTAAAAATATTAACTCCTTTGTTCCTCATTTAAGTACCTAAATAAAATAATCCCAAGTCTGCCTGTGATCAGTAGTATAAACTGTGACTTGTCATTCCAGTAAAAGAAATAAATAAATAAAAAACTACCCATTGGAAATGAAACTTACTTCCTTAATAAACAGTGAAATTAATTTCTGCCCTTCAGGAACAAAGCTACCACACTTGCTTACTACACCTTTTTTCCTTGCATTACTAATGTGAGTGTATTGATTACATCAGAGATGAAATGTAACTTTGAATAATAATGACTTTTTTGTGGCAGGTTTAATGAGTCTCCTATGGCAACATAAAAGTGCTAATAATTTGATTCGTACTTCAACCTGGATTATCCCTTTTTCCACCTCTTTCCTCTCTCTCTCTTTCTCATTTATGTCTTAAAACAAAGCAACAAACTCTGTTTTTTTTAATATTATAGACAAGAAACCAAGACTTAGAGATGTCACCTAACATCTCCAAAGTCACACATACTAAGTAAAACAACTATACTTCTGAGTCAAGAAATATTAATTTAAATCTTATTTTTATTCATTATGACATTTGAAATTTCAATGTATTGAAATAAGACTTATACTTTTAATTTAATTAGTAATAAATAAAGAAGAAAAAATGATTAAACTCAAATATGTAAAAATTAAGAAATACAGGCATCAGAAAACACACAAAAAAGAAAATAATACCCTTCCAACTGGAGGTTAACAAAATGCAACTATTGGGGAAGTATATTTAAAAACAAAATCTCAATCCCAATCTGGCAGACATCTCCACAAAAGTAGAAAACAAAAAAAAAACAGTTTTAATATTGAATAAACACTAATCCAAAATGTGATGGTCACCACAGGCAGTCTACTAAAGACATTATAGAGATATAAGGAAGCCCCACCCTTTCATACAGCCAAGCAGACACAGCCCACAACGTGTATATTCTCAATATAAACAATAGCCAGTCCTCAAGTCAGAGGGCTTGGCAGCACCATGTGCCACACATGTTCATCCTGAGATCACCTGGAAATTAGTGTGAGCATCTAATACTTTGGCAGGCATGTTTATCTTAGATCCATCTGGCAATTGGTGCTATCCAAAGGAAAGACAAAGCTCTCACATCATTATGACAAGAGATACTTTTGCAACTTGGTTCAGGTGTCAGCCAAAGTCAGACACCTACATAGTCACAGAAAGGGAGAGGTAGGGGGCCTGATTTCTTTACTGGTCTATTGTACAATACGTCATTCTTTTTTCACATAATAAATGTTATGGCAGTAAATTCAACGAGTTATATTAAATGAACAAAAATATTTTAAACAAAACTCCAGAATACCAATTCTACATAATTTTCCAAAGGAGAAGAGCAGAAAACGCTTTCTAACAGATTTGATAAAGATGAAAAACACATGATCATCTTAATAGATTCTGAAAAACATTTGAGAACAGTCAACTACCACAAATCTCAGCGACTTCGAAATAGAGAAGAGACTCCTCAGGAAAGTGCAAGCGTAAAAAACACCTGTGTGTGAACCATGGGCCTCCGTCTACCAGCCTGTGGCTATGGGGTTGCCTGTGATTACTAAGCTGGTTCACAAAACTTCCACATTGACGATCATCTGTGTTTTCTGGATCTCCCACCCACTGTGAGGGTTTTGCCTTTATTCTCAATGGCCACATCTGAATTGGACCTGCACATATTTGATAGTCTTTTTCCTAGAAGATTTAATCTAAGGCCAAATGGTCCTTTCTGTTTTCTGAGTAATTAGGTCTGAGTAGGTTTAAATTTGGAAAATGACACCCAACTTGCCACTCAGCAGAGAGAACGGAAGGCAACTGATTCCTGGTGGCTCATGTTATATAAGTGATGAGCAAACACTGCGGCTTACAGGTACTTATTTCTATGGACAACAAGTTTCTATATAAAGATCTGCCAAGACTTTTGTCTACTCACTATCCAAAAACACTTCATTCTGCTATTTGTGTAAACAAAGGGGAGGTATGTGTTCCTCCTTAGATTTTAAATTCAAAATGAATAAAACTTTGTGTAGATTTTTCAAATATTTGGAAATTCAATGTCTCTCTCTCTCTCTATAAAGAAAGTTATCCACATAAGGTGGGTTAAATATCTAATAAATAGCTAATAAATATTTAACATTCAATGAATACATGTCTCATGACAACCACCAGAAAACCTGGATTTATTATTTTATATTAGCACCAGTCTCTTGAATATACAAGTTGACAATGGTCATCCCATACATAAAAACAGAGCTCTGATGCATGCAATTCTGTCCCACAATCTAAGCACAGGAAGCAAAGGACAACCTCTGTAGCACTATAGCAATCGGTCCAAAATGATCAAAACTTCCTTACTAACTGCCAGTTTTCCCAATATTTTCTCCTGTTATTATTTCTGCTTCCAACTTAGGACCAGCCACAGAAAGCCCTAACTAAAGCCCAGAGATATGCTCCCCTAACTAACCACGGAGGTTGCCTCAATTCTAGTAGGCTGCCTCCGGTTCCCCCATGCCAACAACCTCCAATCAGGGCACACCTTCCTTTCCTCCCCTATAAAGCCTTCCCACCCACTGCCTGCCTTTGAGTCTCTGCCAGATGCGAGGGATGTGTGGCTCCGTACCCCTCACCACAAGCTCTGCATGGATAGCCCTTTCCTTGTTCGCATTTGGGTAATCTTCCTTATTTCTGCATCACTTACTTTGAGGAAATACATTGTACAACTCCATTCTAACTTGGTGAATATGTGTTTCAATGAGCCATTTAATTTATTTTCTATTAAAATAAACATATTAGAAATCATTCAGTTGGACATGTTGATGTGATTAGTGCAGATGACTAGAATTCTTTATGATGTTTTGCAGATTTATTCAAATTACCAAAAAATTCATTTCAATATTAATTATTCATTTAATTGGCATTAATGTATTCAGATTAGCAGAAACTTCTTTTCAACATTTATATCAGTCTTCTTGATTAAAATGTATGAAAATTCTAAAATTGGCTTTCAGACATAAGTTTTCAAATGCATAATAAGGTTCTAAATTTGTATTTTGTTACAAATGAAACATTTGACTTCTTTATACTTGCAAAGGTACCCCCCACTGGATTCCAAAGTATTTTTAATTCTTATCATTGTCTTGGTTTCTGTTCTGTCTTACTTCACATTCATACCTGTCCTGTTGCCTTTGGAGCCATGAAACTCAGCAACTGTGCACAAACCACTGGAGGAAGCTGATGAATGACACACCAGAAACCACGATGGAGAAACTGTCATCTAGCAAGAATGTGTAGGGAAAAGAGTGAGGGGAGGGTAGATTAAGCTCAACTGTTGGAAAAAGAAACTCCAATTTAAGACAAGGGAATATAAATTATAGAACAAACTCTGGGCTTAAATATAGTGTTTTTGAGCCTTATGATGTAATATAGGAATTAAAGCCACAAGTCAGGTCTTAGACACACTGCTGAAAACTTAAGTGTTTTGAACATGCACACACACACACACACACACACACACACACACACACAAGTCCTGTCTTCAGTTTCCAAAATGATTCTGAGATATTTTTTCAACTTCAAGATATTTTAGACTGAACAGTATCGTTATGTCCTTCTTTCAAAAATGTGAATTGATTTGAAATGTCTGATGTTGGAATTATTTCATATCCCAAGTTTTCTAAGCCACCTTTTTTTATTTCAAAGCTAATCTTATCCTTTGTTTTTTTCACTTTGTATCTGACTTTATTTTTTTCAAGCACAGTTGTTTCTATTTTCCTCCCACCACTTCTGCCCACCCCACCCATCCCCACTTCCCATCCTTGGTCCTACTTCCCTTTGGTTTTGTCCATGTGTCCTTTATACATGTTCCTGACAACCCTTCCCCCTTTCCTGCCCATTATCCTCTCCTGCCCCCCATCTGGTTACTGTCAGATTGTTCTTAATTTCAATCTCTCTGGTTATATTTTGCTTCTTTGTTTTGTTGATTAGGTTCCACTTTTAGGTGAGATTATATGGTATTTAAAATATTTTTCTTATCTGCTTGAAATGGTATTCTTTATGTTTAGTACAGAGTGAAGTAGCATCTCTAAATTAACAGCAAATAACCTACTCCTAGGAAGTAATTCTTGCTTCATATTGGAAAGCAAAAGAAAATTCCTTTTCCTAAAGCTGTGCCTTCAGACAGTTAACTTATTTCTTTTTAAATCAACAGCTGTTTTTTCAAACTTAACTAGCTTTTCTGAAGGATAGTCAAAATAAAGTGATTAAGAAACTTTAGGGAATTCATTCCTTATGACTTAGTTCATTAAGCAGCCAAAGGCCTTTGCAGAAAACAATCATAGTAAGCAAAAAATATGTCTCATAATGTAAGTCTGGTTTATCCAGAGGGGTGAAGGTTTTCCAAAGGGCTCATTTCAAATTAGAATAGGTTGGCTAAATAAAAGCAAAGCTTAGGAACAAAAGCAGTAGCAAGAGTTTTCACAATGAATTTAGCTCATTGATTGCCCCGAATTATGGTCAATATGACTTGACTGATATTATTCATGTAAAATATTTTTGTTGCCATTTGAAGGTGCTCATAAAAGAGGGTCACTGTAATGATCACAGAGGACATTCACAGGTTTCCATGCCTGGTAGCACTTCCTTCTTCCTTCAGGAAATAATGTTCCAATCAAACTCCTTCCTTGTTATTCTGGATATAGTACAGACTTTCTCTGGACTTTCCTAAATGCTCTATAATTCTTTTGATGTTCTATGACAGCTTTTTTTTTCTTTTTTAAACTACTCAGGCTTACTTCAGTAAATTATTGTGTTATTATCAAGAACAACATTAGGAGCTTTGCAGGCAAATCTCATTGAAGGAGCATAAGGCGCTGCAGCGGATGGCTGCCCCGAGGGTGTGTTTCCTTGGCAAGCCAAACCACTGTTCTACTTTGTAAAGGCTGCTGGGATCAGTGGTACTGATGTTGGTGATAGAGTCTTTTTTGTTTTCACTTACCCAAAAATAACCACCTTGGACATTTTTATACTCTCATTTTTGAGGCACTTGTTAAATTCTTAAAGTGAGGGTCCTCTGTCATTTTATTATTGATTTGTAGTTTGTGTTGTATTCAATTATATTTGTGGCAAATAGTTTCTCCCCTATTTGCCTTGCTTTTTCATTCATTTATTTCTGCCTTTTAATAAAATTTTAATGTCCCCAATTATCAATATTTTTCTCTTTTAATTTAAAAAAATAAAAGATTTTGTTTGTTTATTTTTAGAGAGAGGGTAAGGGAGGGAGAGAAGGAGAGAAATACGAATGTGTGGTTGCCTCTTACATGACCCCCACTGGGGACCTGACCTGAAACCCAGGCATGTGCCCTGACTGGGAAGTGAACCAGTGACTCTGTGGTTCTCAGGTTGGCACTCAATCCACTGAGCCACACCTGCCAGAGCTCAATCTCTTTCTTAATGTTTACAACTTTCTAATTCTCAAGACTTTTCTCCTACTCTAAGTTTATGCAGATATTCTCTGAACTGAAACATTTATTGACTTACCTTTCACATTTAGACATACAATGTAGCAACAAAATTTTTATAAGGTTTGAGGTAGGTATACGTTTTTATTTGTTATATTTGGCTATCTAATTGACGTGGCACCATCCTCAGCACTGCATTATAACTTTGTATTAAATGAAGTGAGGCTCTTTCTGAACTAGCTATCCTGATCCATTGGTCTCTTTGCCCATCCTTTAGGAAATAAAACAGAGTGCTTTACTAGTGCTGTTTTATAACGTGTTATGTCCCGTAGAGTTAGTATCTGTCTCTACCTTTAATTCTCATCATTGTTCTTGATCTTTTGAGTCAACTTGATTTATCTAAGTAAAAGTTCTGTAGTTTTGACTGGGTTACATTGAATTTGCAGATCAGTTTAGGAATATGCATATTTTAATAATTTAAAGTGTACCAATTCAAGAATATATTTATTTCCCTCCATTTGCTTACATCCTCTTCAATTTTACTGAACAACATAAATTTCTTACAATATTTTGGATTAATTCTTAGATATTTTATGTCTTGATTTTATTATTTTTTTAAATGTTTGATTTATTTTTATATAAATATGATTGATTTGCACATTGCAGTTGCATATTGATTTTGCTATATTGATCTCACATTTAAGAACATTGCTAAGTTTACTTAAAAATTCTGATAATTTATTTTCAGACTCTTGATATGGTACATACACAATTATATCATATGACTAATTAAAGCTGTATTTACTTTAAATTCTTATAATATTTCATTTTTTGCCTCCTTTATTGACTAACACCTTCACTACAATATTGAATAAAGGTAATAAAAATTATTAATCAATTTTCATTTCTGACCTCAGAAAACTGAGTTAAATATTTCAGATTAAGTATGTTTACTGTATATTTTTTGTATATGCTTTATATTTGAATGTAGAACATCTATACTAAAATTTGTGTTTCAATCACAAATGAATGTGGAGTATCTTCAAATGACTTGTTTATATTGCTTAAAAAATAATAGCTATGGTGCTAAGTTGTGATGATTGTTTGCTTTCTTTTATTTTGTTAGTACAATATATTCACTGGTATTTATTTTAGAGTATTTTATTGAAGGGCACAAGTCCTAGAACTACAACTCAATGAAATATTAATATTTATACACTTAACATCCCTGCCTAACCAGTATACAGATTAAGAACTTCAGTAGCCCCTATTATGCCCTCTGATGCTTCCTCCAAGTGACTAAACAAATTACGCCTTTAACTCCCTATATAATTTTGTCTGTATTTGAACTTTATATAAATTGAACCTTAATATGGACCCTTTTGTCTTTTCATTTTGTCATTCAAAATTATTTTCTGAGATTCATTTCTATTGGCACATGTAGCTGCAATTTAAACCACAAATATACCCTAATTTACTATCTTTTCTACTCTGATGATTAGTTGAGCAGTTGCCAGTCGGGGGTTAGTATAACAGTACTATTATCATGGTAGGTATGCTGGCTAGAGTGACTGGTTGGCCTTATCCCGCCACTTAGAATCCAGGTGATGGGAACCTTATTGAATGGCAGTCCATGTTTTTCAGATTAATCGGAGTGCAATGGGGTGGTATATTCATAGGAAATTTTCCCAGAAGACAGGCCAATGTAGAAGTGAAGAGCATATATTATTTGTGGGCAATTCTGTAGGTATTTCTACATGTCTTGGGGTAGAATTTGATTCTGTTTTATTTTAAAGGAGGTTTACCAAGCAAACAATGTGGGAAAATAAAGGTAGTGTTTCCTGACTAGGGTAACAAAGATACTAACTCTCTCTAGAGCAAAAGTTGGGCAGCTTTCTTGCAACTTCCTTTTAAGTATAGGGGTCTTCTAACCAGGGGTTCTTCAGATGTGAAACAAATCCAGCGTCGACCTGGGTCTGCCTTAGCACCTTCCCCATGGAGTTTGTGTGGAGGATATTGGATAAGACCATAGAGCTCACACTGCCTGCTGTGCTGTCTAATAGGGTTCATTGGTTCTAACTAAAGAACCTTGTGTTTTCTGACAGCATCCATTGAGACAGACTAATTTCTTAACCTGCAAGCAAGACATAGTCCCAAATATTTTGTAATTTTTGACATATATTTCTATTCCATTACAGGTATTTATTTATTTTTTGTTTACCTTCTAGTTCAATAATCCTCTTTTTATCAGTATCTAATCTGATTTTAAATGCATTTATTGAGTTCTTAATTCCATTTATTATAACTTTTAGTTCTAATTACATTTATTTCTTTATTATAGATTCTGTTTCTCTTCTGATATTGTCATTTTTATTTTATTTCACTTATTTATTTGTGTGGGGGGGTGGCTAAGTTTTTAGCATAACTATTATTGTTTATTTTAAAGTCTGTGACTGGTAACTTCATTATCTGTATCCTTTGTGGTTAGCGTCTTTGGCCAGTTTCTTCTCTTAGTTTTCATTCACATTTTGTTCCTTATATGCCCGGTTAACTTTGACTGAAAGTTTACCATGTTATATTGTACTGTATGAAGGCAACTTGAAGCTCTGGATTATGTAACATTTATCCAGGAAGAATTTATCTTTGCTTACGGCAATACACAGTTGAGATCATCTTAACCTGACTTCAATTTTAGTGAAGACTTATCTCTCTAGTGCACTTTCATTTCCTCACTGTAGCTATGTAAGGGCCCATCCTAAATTCCATGATTTTTTTTCCAGGTGGTCTTGACCCCTAAGTTTGTTCCTCAAAGCCCATGAGTCTGCAGAAAGTTTTGCTCTGCTTCCCAGCCTTTCAGCTGCTGCTTCCAAATCATTACACTTTTCCTAAATAGAAAAAGTCCCACATGCCCATTTCACTCAGTCAGTCTTTTTTCCTCCTCTGGACCTTGATCTCACAACTCCTCACTGCCTTGTTCTTGTCTGACGCATTTTCAACATATAGTTGTTGCAGAGCGATTTCAAGCAATATAGTCCAACATTAGTGGGAGAAGACATCTCCAAACCTTTCTTTACCCAACTATTTATCTCATCTTGCTATTTCCTAACAATGAAACCTTTCCCAGTAGATCTCAATATGTCAATTGCGTGAATTTCTCTTCATTTTCCCTCATCTGTTCTACAGCTATATTTAGTCATGTCTATATCCTACCATCCATGGTACTTATTTTCAAGCAAGAAAGACTATTTGAATTATTAAATAATGTGGGTGTATCACTTATATAAATATCATTAAAATAAAGATTTGGTATATATATGGTATCTATGTAGATTATATATATATATATATATATATATATAGCAAGTAACAACAGAAAAATAAACTATAAAGCTTTTTCCAAGACAATGCAAAATTATCATGGTACTTTAGCAAGGAAAGCAGGCACTGGAAAACAGAAAAAAATATGTATATATTCCAGGGATCAGGAAACAATGTTTCTACTTATTGTCTAGAAATCCAGGATCTCACAGTCATCAATTACTTGGAACACAGATTATGGAAGGAAAGGTATATAAATGCATTTTGACCTAGAACTAACACGTGTTCAACTTACTGAAATTCTGAGTCCATCTAATGGTAATGTTAGCAAATTTTAGTGTAAAATTATAAAAGATATCATCAAGAATTGCCACGATGACCTTGTCATCACAGCGATTCTCTGTTCTGAAGAGTAAAGTATTTTATAATAAGTTAAGTGCTGTCTCTCACTACTCAAATAGTTCTTCAAAAGCAATCACATATCTTTGTATTGTCGGAATTTAGAGGTTTTCTAACATAGGAAGATGATAACTGTTACTACAAGCCAACTAAAATCACTGTGGTCTAAACTGAAATTTAAGAAGTCTTGGAGAATGATAGTACATTTACACATAATTGTAGCTTCTGTTCTGGAGAAGATCATTTTGGAACAAATCAATTCATTCTCTACCATCTTTTATTTCATTGTCGACATGACAATGTTTTCCTTTTTATCCTCAAAACACAGAATATCACAGTGTGATTAAACCTAATAGACCAATATATCTTAATATCTTCCCCCAACATTAGGCCATTTCTCACTCTTGGTACCACTTCCTGATCTTTGGAGATCTTTAGTGTCTGCTCATTCAAAAGACTTTAACATAGAGGCTCAGTATGTTTATTATAACAGGTTGATAGGACTGTAGAATTCAAATTAATAAATAATTTAAGTGACATGGTAATACATTTGTCAGAGAGTGGAAATCTATTTCATGAACTATGTAGGACTTCCATTTCAGGGACTGTTATGTGCTTTGCCCACACGATGGATTGAATCGCTGCACCATTTGCTCGCCAACACCAAAAGGAGACACACTCTGATTCATTCTGCTTATTTTGTGATCTGAAAAACAGCCAGCCTTGGGAGACTTACAGCAAGATAAGTTTCTCTAATTAACCCTTTATGATAGCAAAATGAGTTGTCACTTGGCTCTTTGAACCAGCAATTCCATTTCCACATACATATCTGAAGATACCAAAAACACTATTTTGAGAGAATGCATGGACTTTTGTGTTCATTGCAGTACTATTTACAATAGCTAAGAAACGGAAGCAACCCAGGTGCCCATCATTAGACATGTGGATAAAAACTTTGTAGTGCACATATGTGGTGGGTATGTTGTAGTGCGTAAGGAAATCTTGTCATTCGTGCCACCATGGATAGTCCTAGGGGATATTGTGCTAAGTGAAAGAAGCCACACAAAGGAAGAAAAATACTATGTGATTTCATTTATATGTGGGACCTAAAGAACAAAATAAATGAACACACAAAACAGAAATAGAATCGTAGATACATGGAACAGACTGAAGGTTGACAGAAGGGAGGGGATTGGGAGCTGGATGAAAGGTTTAAGAAGTACAGATTGGTAGTTACAAAATAGTCTCAGGGATGTAAAATGCAGTACCAGAAATATAGGTGATAATATTGTAATAACTATGCATTATACTAGGTTGGTACCTGAAATATTGAGATCACTTTGAAAAGTATAGGATTGTTCAACCCCACTATGCTGTACACCTAAAACTAATACAAAATAACATTTAATGTAATATGTAATTGAAAAACAAAATTAAAAAGTACATACTCAAACCTAGAGCTTTGAATATTGAAGAAACAGCTTAATAATAATGGTGGTGTATAAATTAGAGCAGAGGTGATCAGGACCATCCAAAATTGTCAGTTTCTGTGATGAAATCTTTGTCAAATATCACCCTGCCTACTATTCCTTTTTTCCTGATGATTTTCTAAACTTTATTGTCTAGTATGTTTGAGGATTTTTTGAGCAACTCGGTATCCTTCCAAATTTTTTTTTCTGCTTAAATTAACTACAGTCAGTTTTTTTGTTTTCACACCAGAGCCCAAACTGATATAGAAAAAAAGCATGCAAGTTGCTAAGAAACTAAAATAAATGCAAATCTCAACATCCACAACTGAATTTATCTCCTATTAGGCAGCATGTGCAAACAAACAAAAAAAATAACTTCACAAAGTTGTAACTGCATGCTGCACATCAAGAAAACAAAAATATGGGAAAAAGAGTATGGTTCGAGAAATGAGAATTTGTACGAAGGACACAGACAGGAGATGAAAGTTTTGAAGTAGACTGAGTAACAGACTAATCGAAGGACACAGGTACTTTTGACTACCAACTATTTGTAGACAGCAAGATGGAAGCAGGAGAGACGTACCCGAAAATAACAGCAAGGCCAAATCTATATTTGACAAATTTGCCTGAGTATAGGAATTACTTGGGACCTTATTAAAATTTTGGATACAAAAGCTTCCATACAGATTTTGTTTGGACTAGGGTTGGGATGGGTCCAACGATATCTACACTTTTATCTAAATTCCCAGATAATCTCACAATTCAAAGCGCCTGTGACAATTTTGAACTAAAAATAATTTTGCATGAATACGAAAACAAATTATCAACAGATGTTTGAAACTCAGATAATTATGATTTAAAGGATACTTTTGATTATAAAAATAACACAATCATGCTTTTGGAAAAGTTTCAAAAATGAGATTTGACAAAGTTGCTCAGATTCATAATGTTGTCTCTGGCTCAACAAGCTGGAGAGATGTAAGTTATTTTATTATGTTGCTTGTAAGTAGTTTGGACTTAAAAGTGCAGAAAAAGAGAGCTGATTGCCTGCAGCTCCATGGAACAGTCATACATCGCTTTCAAATTCGTTTGGCAAGGATTCAGTCAAAAACATCTGCAAGAATTTAGCACTGAGCCATGTATTCACTGATCTCTCTACCTGTTACTCTAATTACTACACTATAAATTTTTTATTTGTATTCTAGCTCCCTCTGATGCTTCTGGAAGATAAGACTAAACACAGCAGGGATTAAGAGTCTAAGATAAGAAAGCAATGGAAGAAAATAAGGCGAGAAAACAGAGAAAATGAACTTGGAAGCAATGTATCTTTATGTATGAAAAACAAAGACTCTCCACATCCTTCCCTGGCTGCTGTGGTTCAGTGGTTGAGTGCCGGTCTAAGAGTCAAAGGGTTGTTGGTTTGATTCCCAGTCTAGGATTGAACATGCCTAGGTTGTGGGCCAGGTCCGAAGTAGGGCACATGCAGAGGCAACCACATATTGATGTTTCTCTCTCTTCCCTTCCTCTCTCTAAAAAATAAATAAATAAAATCTTTAAAAAAAGACTTTCCACATCCTATGGTTTCTGCTTTAAACATAACTTCAAAAATAATGAAAATTGCATTAAGATTACTTAATATATTTGAAAGGACAGTATGGTACTCAATATCAAGTTGAGTCATGATGTGTTTGTGTGTGTGTGTGTGTGTGTGTGTGTGTGTAAATTAAATGGGGAAGGGAGGATAAGTTTATTATACTGCCACACTTCCACACGGTCTTGCTTACTTCTTGTTCATTTGCTCCCTAAACTCTATTGTAAGCAGAAGATATTCCAAGATCTCCCAATATTATATTCAGTTTTTCCTAAATCTGAATATGGTTGAATCAGCTTTCGTTATAATTCCTTTTGTGATATAACTAACACTGTGAAAGAGATAGGCTATTTAACACCGGCATAGCTTTGAGGATCTATTGAGTAATATTTTGGGAGCAGGAATTAACAAGAGGAAAAATCAGAGGGACAAATGGGAGAGAGGCCAATACCCCTAATGATATGATGCTTATGATCTTATAAGTTTATCTCTTAATTCTTTAGTCTCTTTGAGTCCCAAGTTTCTGATTGATTACTTTTTCATGAAAGTGAAAAGAAAGCCCAATACGTACTTCATTAAGTAAAATTAAACTTAGAAGTTATGCTGCTCACAACCTAGAGTCCAGTGAAACTAGACCCAGGTGCTCCCATGTGTCCCTACCGCACTCTCTTCAGTTTTGAGGCCATCATCTTGTAATAAGGCATCGCCACACAGTGTCAGCATGCAGTGACACCACAGTGTTTCCTGAGGATGCCCTCCAGCACTGCAGGCTTATGCGAAAAGTAGAGTCTGCCTCTATGCATACATAGATAGACCAAGGGAAATGTAGAGGAGTGCCTCATAGCATCTGCTTGTGTTCAATGACCTATTTGCCAGTTGGTTATTCTGAGCTGCTAGTCTTGTGCTGTATTCTGGTCTTGGAGCCACAAATGAAATTAATTTTAACAGAGAATCGTAAAGACAGCCTAGGAAATATATATTAACTTAAAGTAAATTTGGGATCCTATCAACAGAAAAATAAAGAGAGATGGTCGGGTTTGTTGAAAACCCACAAAACCTATTCATGGGTTTACAAATGTATTCCAGAAGTTAGATAGCTGGGTAATGTCTGTCCTGAAACTGAGCATTGTGTCAATTAGAGCATGCTCAAGTACCCTTAAAATGGTTCATTACAAAAAGGTTCATTACAAGTTTTTGAGCCTATCTATGTCATACTCTGTTAGGAGTAATAATTAAGAGCTGGAACTTCCAGTACTGAATAGCACATTTTATTTCTAAATGCTTTCAGAATAAATATTTATCTCCAAATGTTGCCTAAATCTGACAACTAATGAGTAAAATGTTTATCCTAAGGGTGATTCCCATGGTGAAATGCTGTTAATCACAGGTTTTTACAGTAAGTATGTGTTGGGTATAGCTTCTTTAAAACATTTGAATTGAAATAAAAAGTGAAATGTTTTCATACAACTAAGTTCTATTAATTTTAAATAATTCTGTAGCCTAGTAATGGTCTGGCATTAACTGTTTGTTTACTTTGTCAATTTGGTTCCTAAAGATTTTGTTCTACTTATTAAGAATAGTAATATTTTCAAAATGCATATTTAAATAAATTGCTAATGTATGCTTCAAGTACAAATTTACTACTTTGATAGTAAGAAATGCATCTCAAAGGAAAGGCCATTTATTATTCAAACAAAGGAAATGAGATTGTTGTTTAAACTAAAACTAAATATGTTGGTATTCTTGGTTGCAAGTGATATAGATCTTTCTTTAATTAATATAAGACATAAGAGAAATATGTTTAATTGCAGACTCCAAGGAATATTTTAGAAACCTTTGACAAACCATGACTTGTATGTTATCATTCCTGAAGATTTTTTTTCAGTTTAAATGTCTCTTTTTTTTTCTGTATTAAAGTTTACATTATGCACATCAAGGGAGATGGCAAAACCTCAAGTTTTGTCCTTAGTTTTTTTTTTCGAGTAAAAAAATATTACTTTCAATGTTAATCTACTTCCATGTTCTGAATCCTCTTGAGTCAAGTACTGCCATTGGTCTAATTGAGTTTACTAACAAGGAGTTCCCTTATTAAACCTGTGGGGAGAAAGAGAAACAGCACCAAAAAAAGCTCAATGTTAAATGTCCCAGATCTTACAGTACAAATTTAAGGTTGCATACAACTCATTTTTACCACTTCCTATACTATCCTTACTTATAAATAATATACATGAGAAGGGTGAATGAGCTCTTTTAACTTACCATGGTTTTATTCAGCTACTTCCTTAAATCTGCTTCGGTAGGCTAACTAAATAGAATTCCAAACAATCAAGTTAAACTTTAATAAAGCTAAATAAGATTAAAGCGAATAGCACTTTACCTGGAATTTCCTTTATTATTGCCTCAATTTATATTATACTTGTCTACCTGAATATGTAAATATGTAAATTAAATAACTAAATTCTTTGTGGGGTTTTTTTTTTTAGCAAAGAAATCTTTTCTAGACAGAAGTGTCAGATTTGTAAAAGGAAATATTTAAAGTATTTATTACCAAACTAGGCATTCTGGTAATTTTCCCATTCAAAGTTATAAAGTGAATGCTTTCTGTTTAGCCCTGAAAATCACATTTTCTATGCTTCACATTTATGTTTCATCTAAGAACAGGTGGAAAGAGTCTGCATGCCAAGAAGTTTCCCATGGTATTCACAGTTTGAGAGCGTGAACATAAAGAGGATCTTTTGACTTGTAAACAGTTTGCTTTTCGCATAATTGACATGAAACTGGCAATGTATCACATAGGTGTGTCCTAGAATGTTACCCTTCACACAACACAACTTTCTTAAAACTGGTAGTAAATAGACCTATTAATCTGTAATTCATAGCTTAAAAAAAAGAACACATTGTTAATGGTTAAGGATAAAATATACATTTTTTAAATCAGTAAATACATAGGATCACATCATAATCATAGCCCAAAATTACTAACATGAATAGTTTCTGTTACAATTTCAAATTGGTTCTTGGCACTAAATTTACATTAAATAAGTTAATATAATAAAGGCTTTAATGGAATTTTCACTTGAAGAAACTCTTTCTAAACACATTGTTTCAGTCTGAAAGTGCAGATGCAAGTAGTCTCTTTGAAAAAAGGAAGACCAGAATAATTTTTTATGTTTTCTTTTCCTAAAACCTGGCCTTGGGCTCCTATGGAAGGTAGAGATATTATTTCTAGACACAGAGATATTATAACTAGAGCTATGGTGGAAGAGAAAAATGAGGCGATAGTCATATGCTCTTTAAAAGTTTATTTCACTCAACAAAATATTAGCTAATTGACTCCAACAATGTAGGAGACCGTTCTGCATGGCATGGGCCCAGCTCCCACTGGGAGATGAACAGGACCCATGCCCACTGATATGTTCTCCTGTGGGGAATCAGGCCTACAGTGTACCTAGGCCACTATGAGTCTTGCTTTTTGCTAAAACTCCCTCACCCTTTATTGAGGACATTTACTGCAGAGTAACTACCTAAAATCCATGCTAAACCTTCCAAGGATGAGTGTGACCAGTTCAACCACTTTTGCTTTTTCATTTGCAAATATCCTTCTTCTGTGATGTGATTAGCACATTTGCTCCTTTGTTTTCTGTAAAAGGTAACCACTTAAAGTGAGCCTGTGCATAGTAAATGAGGACCATCATGTAATGGGCGGAGAAACCCAATAGAGGCCTGTCATGGGGGAGGCCACGGCTTTTGCTCCGCTTGAGAGAAAAGCCATGCCATCCGTTTTCCTCCACCGGACTCGGTAGTCCATGTGAGTGTCTCATTTCATCCATAATGATGCAGACACTGCAGGCTGGTGTCTGCATCACAACAACATATAAAAAAATAATGGTACACCATGACCAAGTGAAATTTATCCCAGGTGTGCAGTACTGGTTCAACATTCGAAAATAATTTAATGTAATCCGTCATATTAATCAGCTAAAAATGACCTTATGGCTATATCAATAGATGCAGAAATAGCATTTGAAAAAATATAAAACCCATTAATGAATAAAAACCTTCAGTATTATAGGAATAGAGGAAACGCTCAGCCTAATAAAGCATATCTAAAAACACCAAAACAAACAAACAAACAACTAAGAAACACTGCTAAGAGCATTCGATGATCTTGCTGTCTGGCTTATGCTGGCAGTTTGGCTCAAACTCTTATAAAAATCCAAAAAAAGTAATAACACCCCACTGCTAAAACCATGCAGGGTGAGAAAACTTTTCCAACAGTGGCATAATACTACAAACATAATATCATGGCCAAAATCAGAAACACAGATGACATCAAATGCTGACAGGAGTGTGGAGCAGTAGGAACCCCCAGGCACTGCTGGTGGAAATGCAGCAATCACACTCCTTGATATACACGCAAAGGAGTTGGAAACTACATCCACACACAATCCTGCACATGGATATTTATAGAAGTTTAGTTTACAACTGCCAGAACTTGTAAGTGCCTGGGTGGGGGACAGACACCTTCAGTAGGTGAACAGATATATTGTGGTATATCCAGATGATGGAATATTACTCAGCATGACAAAGAAATGAACAACCAAGCTCTGAAAAGACATGGAGGAACCTTAAATACATACTAATAAGTTAAAAAATAATTTGATATGGCTGCATGCTGTATGATTTCAACTATATGAAATTATGGAAAAATACAAAGCTATGGAAAAACTAAAAAGATCAGTTGTTGCTTTAGGGCAGTGAAAATTCTCTGTGAGAAAGCATAATGATGGAAACTTGGCATTACACTTTTGTCCAGCCCACAGAATGTAAGACCCCAAGGTCGAACCGTACTGCAAATCATGACCTTGGGGTGACTGTGATGTGCCCATGCGCGGTCATTACTGTAGCAGATCTGAGGGGTACTGACAATGGGGGGGATGACGGATGTGCACAGGCAGGGAGAACATGGGAAATCTCTGTGCCCTCCTTTCAGCTTTGCTATGCAGCTTAAACTCTTCTGAAAAATTAAGAGTTAGTTCAAAAAAATTATCAAAATTCTCAGTGCCATTTAAGCAACTTGGGACACAATGTTGACAAAAAATATCAGATTTTGCTTTATTTATGGTTATACCCTTCTGCTGTAATTTTTGAAATGCCCTTCCTTAGTTTCCTTCTAAATACTCTCTTCCTATTAGATTCTTGTAAGGCAGTAAGTTCTGGGTTGAAAGATGAGGCGAAGGCAATTTTAATTATATCATCTATATTTTTTTCTGTTTCTTTTAATGTTCTTTAACCAGAATTAAATGTTATAGTTGTAAGGGGTAAAGTCATTTAAAATGAACTAAAAATAATAATGATATGCACCAATAATTCTCAATTCTAAACATAAACAAGTATCTTGTAAGGGCTTTATTTAAAAAATGCCAATGGACAAGTTACAACAAGAAATATTGTTAGAAATTGTGTCAGGGCCAAAGCGATGGTGTTATATAAGCTTCTCTGCTATTTCTAATGTTCAGATAAGTATGAGAAACATTGCATTGCTTCATACTTATATATAGTCCTAATATAACTTTTACCAAGAATCTGCTACATTCTGTCGCAGGCACAGCACTAGCAGGTGGTGTTAGTACCTGACAAAGACTCCTTGATCAAACCTGAGACGAGCTCCTCTGAGTCATCCTTCTGACTGTGCTTAGCCTTGGGCCCCAGATCTTCCTAACCTACTTGAATCAAGAATCCTGCTATGGCAGCTTTAAGGAAAATTCCCCACCATTCTTGCCTGATTACCCTCTATATCTGATCAATTTCCTCATACCCCTCCCTGATCTGATCAGTTGGCTGCCCTAAGGAAGAATTTCACTAAGTCATTTTACCAAGAATTCTCCTGATGTTTTTCCTCTTATTGAATTTCTATCTCCTTACTACCCACTTGGCTCCTTGGCTATAAATTTCCACTTATTCTTGCTAAATTCAGAATTGAGCTCAAATATATACTGAATTATCTTTCCCTTTATTACAATAGTTTCTTAATAAAATCTATTTCTACTGATTTTACTAGTATCTGGCTCTGATTCTCTTTGACACACTCTCAAAATCACTAAAAAATTCTTACTAGTGCTAATAGTTTCATAGGTCTAGCTACTAGAAGAATATGTATTGTGAAGTGACCTTCTTTGAATCAGAGAATCTGAAACTTGCATCTTGAATCATATTTAGTCCCATAATATCATTTTATACTAAAGACACACACACACAAGGCCCCCAAAGAATATTGACTTTAACAAGGTTAAATAATATACACAGAGGACCTCAAAAAAACTGGAACTATCTTCTGGTCAGTGGGACCCCCTATAGTACAGGTTTCCCCTGCTAGGTGAGTATTCTAGGAACCAACCTGTATCAGTGCACCAGCTGGTGTTGTTTGAGAGGCTGTGTTCGGCTTCAGCGAATTTGTTTTTGAAGACTATCCACCACGTTTGTCCATTTCATAATGGGTGACTTACAAGCACACCTGCCCACACCACGCTATGTTCAACCTTTTTTGACCAAAAATGGCATGACACCCCTGCTCCCACCCTCCCTATTCAACCAATCTCACTCCAGTGACTCTTTTTGCTTCCCTGATGAAAAAAGTCTTTAAAGGGAATGTTTTACTGATATGGAAGAGGTGAAACAAAAACTATTTTGAGCAGTGGAAAAAGTGTTAATAGGTCTATTGCATCAAATGGAGAATAGTTTGAAGGTGACTGAAATTTAAAAATGTAAGAATAAATACATTTCTTATAAATAAGTTTTTGTGCCCCCCCTTACATTTAAAAATTAATAGCAATTAGCTCAGAATTAGTAATTAAAGTCCAGTAAGGAAGAGGTGAGAAAATACCAAGTTATTTGCATTCAAAAAAAAATAATAAGAAGAAACTCGCTGGACTGAAAAGTTATATTTAAAAGGAGACCCAGCCATTATTTTTAAATGGTATAAAAGAGACCCCTCAGTTGCAAAGGAGCATGCCATTTAGGAAGAAAAAAGATTAAGAGGTACAGAAATCCTCTTTTTAACAACATTTTATTTTTCCTATTTATTGTCTAAAACGAATAAGAAGCAAGAAGCATCTAGTTATGGTGATGGGCCAATCAAAATCTGACTGTGTCTGGTTCATGATCCCACAGGTTTAGGAGTAGATTGCCCCAGAAGCAGTCCATGCAATCACTGAGTTACTGAAGCAAAATATATGTGTCAATAAGTTGTGATAGAGTGGAAAAAGGGCCTTCTAAGTTGATGCTGGCTCTGGTTCCATAGAGGTCAATGAAATGGCCTGATATCGTAGTGTGGTGAAATTGATGAAGTGGCCATTATGGATGGGACAAGGTAACCCAGGTGATTGAAGGCCATGGTAGATAGAGTAATTCCCCTGTCCCTTCTCTTCATATAATGTCGTAGCCTGGAAGCTGTGTTGCCTTACATAGCAACAGGGAATTTGAGAATGTGATTAGAGCTAGGTTTTGGAGATAGGGAGATTATCTTGCATTATATGAGAAGGGCCAATGTAATCACAGGGTGCTCATTACAGCAAGGTCCTTATTAGTGGTGAGAGGGATGTGACAACAGAAGCAGATCCAGGAAGGAGATCATCGAAGGCTGTGCTGTGGGAGAAGACGGGAAGTCTTTAAACTAGGGAAGGCAAGGGATCCGGGTCTCCCATAGAGCCTTCAGAAGGAACAGGACCCTTTTAATACTTTGGTTTTAGTAATGTTGAACTTCACAATTTTCAGATAGTTATTTTTGTTATTTTAAGCCAGTAAGTTGGCAGAAGTTTTTATAGCAGTCATATAGACACAAAATAGGAAACACGATCATCCTGTGGAAAGACACAGAGCATATGGCCGTGCCAAGACACCAGGAGGTAATCAGTCACAGATATCACCGGAGACTCCAGACTAGGGGCACAGGCTACTCCCACGGGACCTTCCCCTCACAGTGGAGAACCATGGGGCTCAGGAAGTGCATGCTGCTCTACGTAGCCTTTGCCTCTGCAAGCAAGAGAGGCTCCAAGCCTGTTCTCAGCATAGCAGCTGGGTAAGAGAAATGAGAGAAGAAAGATGGAATATGCCCAAAGCACAATTTAACCACTGAAATGAAAAAAAAAAAAATAGAGGTGTGTGTTTTAAAATTGAGCATTTTTGTTTCTGGTCCTACACCTGTGGCTTCTCTTCCCACCTATTCCCAAGTATTCAAAAGGAGCTTTTGAATTTCTACAATTGTGCCAGTTATAGAAAATGAATTTGATAGATAGTCTACTCTCATCAGAATAAAAATATCAATAAAAGAGCTACATTATGTCAGGAAATAGCTCAGAAAAACACAAATGATCAAAATATTGATTTAAAAATTAAGCGCTTACTATGTACCAAAAACATTATAAGACATATAAAGGAAAACTCTGTAGAAAACAGTGAGGGTTCTCAGGACAACAAACGCTCAGTAGCCTAACGAGCATCCTGCATAGATTGAAGCAAACAAATTAAGTGTTCCAGGAGAGCAGTATTTGTGTGGGAGGGGAGTGTTTTAAGAGAGGACAAGATAGTAAGGGTGTCGTATACTCAGTACTATGTCTGAAAAAAATAAGGTAAAATAAAAACACGGTGTGAAAGAATAAGGCATGCATGCATACATACCTACACACGATAGCTTGAAATTCCAAGGGGAAAATTCATGGTCCCAAGATGAAACAAATATTCGATATTAAAAAACAAAATTAATGGACTTCAGTAGGGCAGATGGATGCTATGAAATAGCTATAATAGAGAAAAATTGGAAGATGTTAGGAATTAGGCAAAGAAGGAATCTATGTCTTCTCTCAATAATGTAACAACAAAGTCGGTAAGAAAAATCAGGGCCAAACAAAGAAAAGTATAGGAAGCACATAAGAAAATCACATGAGAAAAGCATACTTCAAATATGAAATAAATCAACGTGCATCATCATGTGGATAACTTATTGGAATGAGAAAATAATCCATTTGAATTTAATTTTAGAAATCCCCCCATTTGATAGGCACAGGCCTTACTGCACTGGAAGTGTTGAGAAGAAAATATAATCAAAGGAACTTATTTAACTCTGTAAGAAATTATATTTATTTGATGATAATACTATAGATTTATATTTACTCTTAGAAGTAACATGTAAGCAGATAACAAAGCCATAGTGTTGGCATTAGAGAACAATGTTATTATTCTTTAGCATATTTACCCAGGTTAGGAAGTCTGGAAGTAGAGAATGTCTTAGAAGAAGTGGGAATGCAAAATATTTATTGGAATCAAAACCGATGGCATTTAGAACAGGAAAAATTTACACTTAGAACTTTATGTAGAAACTGCAATGTAAAAATCTGAGATTTTAGGAAAGTGCAGCACCACAAATAAAAACAACTCAGTAAGAATATAGATCACAGCTTCAACATTTTGGATATTGTTCATAGTATTCTTCATGGAACTGACTCCATGATCAACAAATGCTGAATTGAATTATAATACGCCTACTCGGGAAGGAACTAAGACGTACAATTATTTCCACAGTGATGACTCTGCCTTTAGTCAAGGACTTTAAGTAATATTTGGGGATGGTTAAGATGACACTTAGTCATTTTCTTGTCTGTTAGATTGGGATCTCCCACAGGATTGTGAGGCTAGCATTCTAAGGACCCACACACAGGAGACTGTGGTGTGGCATGGATTTACTTGTGTGGAGACTGAAGCTGCCCCCTGGGTCCCCAGGGTCCCACCCCTCTCAGTCCCACAATGAAGAAAGTCCAGCCTTGTCTTCAGCAAGGCCAAGATAAAAGCCAGTGTCCAGAATTTTTGCTTCACATAAAGGCTTAGTCCTGTGAAGCCCACAGGCAGACAGACGATAAGTGGTCTCAGTTCTCATCCAGGTAACTTAGCTCATTCCCAGCTGCTCCGGTGGTGGAGCCCACGTGGCTGCCAGCCTGCAGCTACTAAGGCCATATGGCTACGGAGAGAGAATGTGCAAGTGCATGAGGTGAGCACATCACCAGGTGGGCGAGAGAGCTGCTTTGTTCTCCTAGGATTATATTAGCTTGGGGTTGGAATGAACCAGGGTTTTTTGTTTGTTTTCAAATTGGCCAATGAACTTTTCCAAGCTTTTGCAGCCTTGGGATGTGTCCACAGCCCCTAGCTAGACTGATGGTCCTCCATGGTCCAGCGTCTCCCTCTGTGTCCCCAACATCTGGTACCAGAGGCAAGGAGGGAGGAATGTTAATCCCCTGGCAGGGAGATGCTGCAACTCCCTGGGGCGTGAAGCTGTAGTTTCCCTGCCAGCAAACATGCTTACGCTCCCCATTTTATCAAGCTCAGTGTGTAACAACCTTTGCTCACCTTTCCCGTAAACAATTAGTTCTGTACTGACTGTAACACTTGTGATTTTGATGTATCAATGTTACTCACTTGTAAATAATCAGGTTATGTTTACTTTTGACTGGTATCATCAAAGATCATTAATAAAAAGTGTTGATATCCAAATTACTCTCTAGTTTCTTCTTTCCCTATTATTATGTTCTCACTAAAATATAAAAATAAAACAAAGAAAAGAATCTTAAAACGCCCCACCATTTAACTACCTTTGTCAAGTGTAATTGTTTGCCACATCCCCCCCCTTTTTTGTTCCCTAAATCTTATCAGAAGCATTCAACTCTCTGTATTCCTTCTTCAAATGCTCCTACCTTTCTGCTTCCAGGAATTCACATCTATTTCATGGGCTGCCATTTCTCAGTTTCTTTGCAGGATTCTGCACTAAGGGATTTAAGCATACATATTTGGGATATTTGGGTCTTAGGCTAGAGCCCCATTAATCTCTTATTTTCTCTAGTTTATCTTAATGAACTCATCCATTGTTAAAGTTTAAATATCATCTACATATAAACAACTCCCAAATTTATATGTTGAGGTCTTCCCTCAACTGTGAACTCAAGTCAAAATTTCCTAATACTAATAAGTATTTTCACATTCAGTCAGCCAAGTCAACAATAATGTGTTCAAAACAGAACATTCTCAATTAAAGAATGTTCCCATTAAGTGTTTTCCATCTCAGTCCCTGGCATTACCATCCAGACAACTATTAAAGGCAAAACTAGAATTTGAGCCAACTATTTAAATCATCAGCTACCTTAGATTACTCTCAAAGCAGAAAACAAATTTCCATTCACCTTTCTTCAAATCCATTCTACAAATATAATCCAATCCAATTCAATTCAGACCAGTTTGATTCTATCCAATGCAGTCTAACACCATTTCTTAGCAGGACTGATATCACGATATGGCCTTCCTGACTCCATCCTTGCTCTGCAGAGACATAAAATAATATTACCTCATTCTGAAGCATACAATTATTGAATGATTTTCCATTGCCCTTAAAAGAAAAATCAAATTTTTAACCTTTTTCCACAATGCCCATCACGACCTGCCCTCTCCTGCTTCACTGGCTTTGAGATGCCCTTGTATCTTTCCTGTTTCTGCCCTACTGGCATTCTTTTAGTTCTCTGGGTGCACAACCTTTGGGTGAGAAGCACAACACTGGGTGCTTCTCAGTGATTTTTCTGGAATATTCTTGCTTAAATCATAACCTCATTCTCTTGTTCTGACTAGGCATATTTCCAAAGACTATCCTTTATGCTATTACTGGATCCCACTGATTTCTTCTAGAAGGTTCTAGGAGCTGTAATAAGTCACACCATTTTGAATCTCCATTGTTGATGGTAGTTTGAGGCCAAAAATCAACATTCAACAAGTAATTATTGAATGGGAAAGAGCTTTATCTGGTTTTGAAACATCAAATGGTATTTTGCTTTCTTAATTATTAAAGTGAAGGAAATATTGCATGTTGCATTGGGACCTGATTTACCAAATGGAATGTTTTTAAACCATTGGAGAAAAAGGCATCACAGTTTCTTTTAGAAAGAGGTTGTTATAAAACACAATCTGAGGATAAATAAAGAAGGAAGGAGTAGCACACACAGACCCTGGACATAATGGCCCTCCTTTTGTAACAGAAGACAAGTGCAAGACTCTCATAACAGAGTGTGATTTAGCGCCTAACCAGAAAAAGAGACAGTGTGAGGCTCTTGCGTGCGCACAGTATCTAGAGTGTCACACACCTCTCTGTTGGACTGGCTCTCTTTTTCCTAGTTCTGAGATGGAAAAGCACTGTTTTGGACTCTTATGTATCAAGGTTGTCTAGCATGGTGGCACAAAAGAGAGAGGCTGCCAGCTCAGGAGATGATTCAGGAAAGCTATTTTTCAGCTTTCTGGAAGAAGCAGGAGGCAGTGGGAAGGTTACAACCCTGAAAGATAACCCACTCCTGCATGACAGAAATAACTCAAAAGCAGAAGTACACTTTTCTAAAATAGGTTGTGCCAAGTGGCGTGGCAGTTTAAAAACTCCATTGAGGAGAGATCGGCTGATTTAATGACTAGGCTGTGACCTTTCTCGTTTAGATTTCGTTACGGCGAGTGTTGCTATGGACCCCTGCCTAAATTTATTTAGTAGTGTGGAAAGAACAAACCGGCGCTATTTCAGTGAAAAAATAACAATAAGAACGAAAGGGATGTGTAGATCTAAGAAAATTATTGTAGTGGAGAGACCACTGTTCTGTATTTTCATTCCCTGATGCTTGTCTGGTCACCAAGCCAAATGAGGAGAATTGTTGGTAATTAAAAAGTAATTCACTGAAGTGAGTGCAGCTGTAGCAATGGCTTCCTTGCCAAACTCAGTGTAATCTATAGAAGCAAATCCTGTTTCAACTGAAAAAAAAATCGTTTACTCATGAGGATGAGTCTGGAATGCTTTCTGCATCTATAAAAACTTCGGTGAATTTTTAGCAATAAAATTGTAAAGAAGAAAGGAGAGTTTGCCAATATAAAAAGTGCTACCCTCAAATATGTGTGCATCTGAATAATTATTTACAAACTACTCTGAAATAAGCATGTGGCTATTGTACAGCCATTTTTCTTCCCTATTTTATCATCTGGGTTTAAATGACTTGAAAATAAAGAGTCCAGAAAAGGAGAAAATAAGCATTTAAATTATTTATTTTGACTTTTAAGTGTAGACAATACTTGAAAGCCTGGTGTTAAAATATCATTAAATCTGTAAATATTTTATTGACTTTCTCTTGGCATTTTCTTTACCAAGTATTATTTCCATGCCCTTCAAAGTGAAAGTTTCCACATGGGGAATACCTCCCTTACCCACTGATGGTAAGTCTTTCCTTTACTTAGTACCTCTCAGATTTCTTTTGTGTGTTGCTTACTTTGTCCTGACAGCACTTTGAACATTTTTTCCTATTTTTCTACTTACCCATAATTTTGAAACTACTTATTCCTATTTCTCTCTCCTTCAAGAGATTGCTATGTTTTGAGGGTCAGCGCAGGGAACGTTCTCACCTGTGTGGTACATGCGCCGCGTGGGTACATCACTTTCAGTGTATGGCTGGGCTCCGGCACACGGTGGAGCACTGATAAAGGAAGACCGAGTGAAGAAAGGGTTGAAGAAGCACGCACTTCCCATATATCCCTATAATTTGTTCTTATTATCAGATTATTTGCTAAATTATATCAGCATATTTTTAATGCCTAAGAAATATCATTACATGAATTACATTTATGGATGAAAGTTGGTTACTTGCAATAGAGGTGGTTTATTAAATAAATATAGGGACTTAAAAAAATCTGACTTGTGTTCAAATTATACAATAGAAACATTGGAAAACTGCATTAACCGCCATTTGCTTTAAGGTGAAGTTGTTGGATTAGTCCTTGACAGGCACCATCTATCGAATTCTTCAAGGTGGGGCTGGAGGTGGGAAGCCCTTGGCACTGGTGGCAAGAATTGGGTTGCCTGTGTCTACAGCTCCAGGTGTGTTGGAGAATAGTGATTCTGAAAGGAAAAATCAATAGGTAGAGAGGAAAAGAAATGAGAATGAGAGAGAGGTATATTTCTCATTGTTTTCCTGTCTCCCTTTTTGGTTGTTTGTTGCAGCAGTGGTTCCTGAGAGCCAAGTTCTTTTCCCTGCACCAGTGAACTGAATTTAGGTCTCCTTCACTTGTAACTAGAAGAAGACTGAGGGATATTGCCCTAGCTATTCCTCAGAAGTCTGAGGAATATTGCTGTAAGCCTTCATGAAAAAATAGGCAAAAATTGATTATATGCAATATTTGCCAATTCTACACAAGGGCAGTAGAAAGTGTCTGCCTCAGCCTGATTTTAAAGGGTAATACTGTTTGACTTTGATCTCATAGTAAATTGGAGTTCACCAAGTTGCCTGCAGTTGCAGGGAAACTATTAAAATTCTGAAAATGGTTTTCCATTTTACTTAAATAAAGAGACCAAAATAATTTTAAGATGCTAAATAATTTCTTACTGTAATAATATCTTTTAAAAATGTAACATATGTTCCTAAGCTAATTTCAGAAACACTTTTATTTTCCCCAAAATAATAAAGGAAAAAAAAAACAAAGTAAATGTTAGAATTTAAATATTTAAGTACTGATGGGTAGATTTTCTCTATCAGAGTCAAAATAGATATATAAGAGAACTTCATGTATCCTAATTTTAAAGAACTATCTCCTGAACTGTTCATAAATTTGATGTTGGATCATAACTTAAAGTAAATGCCTTCTTTATTTAAAATATAGAATCCTTAGAAGAATTGAAAGCCAATTAGAGTTTTAAAAGTTGTTAAAAGGAGCAAAACATAAAACTATGCATGGAAATAAGTAATAGGTTGTTGTAAGTATAAAGAAGTTACAAAGAGACACATGATAGCCTTAGATTAGAAATGAAAATATATTCATTCATTACACAAAAATGTCATGGGGCATTCTGTATATAAGTTACTGAAAATTGAAAATACTTGGCATTTCCTTCTAGAGTTTTTCAAACAGTAGGGCAAGAAACAATGAATATGAATGAATGAATGAATGAATGAATGAATGAATATCATCAGGCAGTGATATGTGAAATGAAAAGATATAAGGAAGTTTAAAAAGAAAAAGACAACTAGGGGTCAACTGATAAAGGTCCACGGGAACAGACACTTGAAGAATGGGGTGGATTATCATCAGGATAACTGAGGGAAGAGTGTTGAGGGCCCAGGGAACCATTTTGTAAACAGGCCTGGAGCAGTGTTATCCCTGGAGTTGTCTGTACCTACACGGTGGCCTGTGTGCCTGATGCAAAATGAGTGAGACAGAGTCTGGTAAATACCAGAATAGAGAAACCGGCCTAGCACGACATTATATAGGGCGACGTAGCTTACGGAAAGACATTCGACTTTTATTCTGGGTAAATTTTGAAGACAGTGGATGGTTTGGGGCCAAGGAACTGTCTACTTGTGTTGCAAAAAATTCTCTTGCTTTGTTAAGCATAAACCAGAGACACACAAAGATGGAAGCCGTGAGACTGGTTAGGGAGATTTCATGGCCAGAGTTCAATACTTACCTGAAATGCCCTAGTGTGACAACACCTTCCATTTATAAAATTGTCTTTAAACATTTGTAAAATATATACTTCCTGACAAGTGTGATTTATTTGAATTTATCTTTCATATTTTTCAAGAACTGCCATCTTATCACATCATCAATATGACAACAAATACATGTAGCTTTCACTTAATACCATATGTGCTCTGTGTCATGTTTTGTACATAAATCATGACAAATGTGCGAGGCAGGAGCTATCTTGACCTACTTAATGGGACAAATAAAGCACCGAAAGGTTAATCAACTTGCCTAATTTTCTACTATGGAATGGCAGATTTGATGTGACCCAGGTTCTTTGCTGCTAGGGCCTGCCATTTTTCCCTTGAATTAAGTTGAAGTTTCTGGCTATTGTGGATTGGTTTGGCAGAATCTAAACCAAAGACTGACAGTGACTCTGAAGTTCAAAAACATTTCCAAAACAAAAAGATTTAATAATACCAAAGCTATGGCTTGGAATCAGTTTACTTAAAGTTCATATCCATACCACTCCATTGTTGTTTAACAATAATATCTATAAAACACATTCATGAAAGTTGGATAAAACCTAGTCCGATAAGTAGATATGATCATTAGCGAAATTATTTATTTTTAAAAATTATTGACATATTAGTAGCAAATTTTGTATACAAGTTTCCCCAAAACAAAGTATTTCTTATTACTTATGTTTTCTATTTCATTTGACCACCTGTCATAGCCTATATATAAGAAGTAAACCACTGTGCACTGTGTTAATCTTTTCATTGTATTGTGATTATTGCTATTCAAAATTATTCTTCAGATAGTACAGTATGCTCTTTGGAATAGCAATCCATATATATCTAGTTTCTGGAATTTAATGGAAAAGAAATTTAAAACTAACAAAGTATTTGCATGTGCATTTTATTTTTGTAAAAACTAGTGTGTAAAGCCTTGTAAATCCACAAAGTTAAAAAAATGGTAATTTATCCACCTATTTTCATGTTCCAGAAAAACTTGAATAAGCTGATATACATTTGAAACTAAAAGATATACTTTTCAATGTATTCATTGCAAAATGTTGCTGGATAACTAATGGAATTACAGGCAGGTTTTCAAGAAACTAAAAGTGAGATATAAAAAGACATATAATTGCAATAAGTGTAATGTTTCTTCTGAAAAAACGCTTCTTTAATATTAACATAGTAGGCTCTGATGTCATAGAAAATGTGACTTGACCGAGAAGCAGTCAATGAGAAAAGTGGTCTCTTCGGGAGGTTCAGGAAACATCTCTTCTACAGATTGGCGACTGCTGTTGGTATTTACCTTGGAATTTTTCTTTAGCTTTTTATTTTATTTGGTAACTTTGAAAAATGTTGTACATTCTCTGATGGTAGAAAATGTAATAATAATTCCTGAGAATTGTGAAAACACTTTTTTAAAGATACCCATTTGTGTGAAGACTTACTCATAATATATGCAAAAGGCATTTTCATAAGAAATCAATGGATATGTGGTAAGATGTTTAAAGATCTATTTTCTTCTAGAAAAGGAAAGAAACCTTTCACTGAATAACTGCAACTAATTTTCTACATGAAGATATCCTAAAGTCTAAAACATATTTGATAAATAACATGCAAAATTAATTTGTGAAACATATTTATTCTAGTTTTCAGTGATCCTTTGTAGCATCCATGGAAATATCTGGAATAAGAATGACCCAGATTCTGGTACCATGTAAGTGCTTCTGCACCTTATCAACCCAGTGTGAAACCACTTTTATTCAGTAAATGAGCAGATATAAAATTAAAATATTTTCCCCCAACAAACTACAGATGATTGTGAGAGATGTAATTTTTTCAAAAATAAGATAAATATTTGAACAAAGAACTTTATCTTAGCAGTTTACAAATTGTGATGTTGGCAGGTTTTCCTTCTACCTGTCATATGCATCACAGACTATTCAACTCTAATCTGCTTTCCAGATAATTAACCTATTACTTTGCTTGTACATTTTGTGCCTCAAGAATCAAAGTCTTATGAGTACATTCATCTCTTACTTCATGTTCAATACCTCAAATAATGTTTGTTTTCCAAAATATATAAAATACAAGGTTTTTATATGCTCAGGGTTCTCTAAGAGAAGTACATTGTGTAGAATTAAAAATGACTCAAGACACTTGCATTCATTCTTCATTCATTTATAAATGTTTATTGAGAGTATATGTGAACCATGTCCTGTGAGGCATTTAGATATATTGATGAACTATGCACGCTTATTCATATTCTCATTCTATTTATGATCTAGGTGATATAGTGTTAACACTATGCTGGGCAGTGTACTAACAGTGTCTATGAAACAACACCAACATATGCTGAACATTTCCGAAGTTCAAGAAGACTAATATTAGACAAAAGAAGCGTGCTGGAGATAATTAAATTCAAGGGCATTGCTAGGACAGTTGGAATAATACAGTAAATTTTAAGGGGTCATGAAAATGCTAAGGTAGTATTTTATCTTAATCAGTGTGTGTGTGTGTATTTGAATAGTTTTGCATATGGAAATAAGGCCAATTTAAAAAGTTGGATTCCATTTCAATTGCATTCTGTTAATAAGACTTTTAAATTTTACTCAATTTTTACAGGCCATGTCTTTCAAGAAAAGTGTTAAAACATGATTGATGATTAAAGAGGCAACGAAGACAAAGTCTGCTCAGGGAAGTGTTGATTATTCAGTTATCACACCTAGATTTTTCATTGCTTGTGGAGAAAGTGAATGAGTTGATTTCCAAACTTACGTTTTCTAAATATTTAATAATCTTAAGACTGCTTGGAAGCTGGGATTCTCAGCCCAGGACTATTGATATCTGGGGCTAGATAACTTTGTTTGGAGGGCCTGTTCATGCATTGCAGGGTGGTCAGCCATTTCCCCGGGCTCCATTCTCCAATTCGTGGCGAGTGAAGGTGCCTGCAGAAACCGCTGGTGAACCCTGCAAGGGGTAGAAATCATCTTGGCTGATAACCAATGATTTAGAAAACACTGTCTCAGCAAAGCATAGTTTTGATAAAAGTTATTTTGTCCCATTATTTTTTTTTGTTTTCAAGGTCTTCATAAAATTTACATCAACATTTTTAAAAAGTTTCAATGTGCATAAACTCATTCTAGAGTGTAAGATGATTTTTATTATTATGATTGGGTATTTTAAATGATATTAATAATAAAATAAAAACTATCCTTGGCTTTATTAATGGGCAAGATTAATAAACCTTACATGAAAAATATGTAATTGCCTCATCTGTCAAAATAAAACGCTGCCTTTAATCTAAATACTCATGAGATATCATTTTTATAGTTGTTATTGTTTTTAATAAAACTAACTGAAATATTTCACAGGCATAAAACGCACTGGAATATGTTATTTTGTGCCTGTTACTTAAGTACTGCCTCATTCTGATACTTCTGTTAATAAAACGTAATTATAGGCTTAATGGCTCCTAGAAGTTCATCAAATGCTGTATTTCCATATGTTTACCTTTCTAAACCATTTTATGTTGTGAGATTGAGTAAAGGACACATGGAGGAATACTGGTATTGTTGGATCTTACAAAGTTTAGAAGGAATTATTACAATGTTGCAATTCATTGTGGTTGCTTCTCATATTGCATCACATAATTGGTAATTTTGTTTATATCTCAAAACTTATCTTGTAAATAATATTTTTCTGTGACATAGCCATGGCTATACTCTTACAAATATATGCATTTTTAAGAATAGTAAAGCTAATGAAGACTATTTTACAGAATGTATAGGCTTTTTCTCATGAATGCCTCAGTATGTCATTAATGATTTTCATTTCCTTTACTTAATTGTCCCTCATCCCAGAAGTGTTATCCTTCACTCAGATTTTCAATGCTAATTTACTGGGAAATGAAGACATGATTTTGGTATTACTTTGAAAGGTAACAAATCAAATTTTATATTTGGAATTAATTTACCTTCTTTTAATGAGTTAATTATTGATTAATTATCATTTCTGGCAGTCTTCTCTAAACTGTTCCTGGTTTCTTTATACTCAACAGATAATTAGTGGTTTCACATTAAACACAATATGCCATGTGCAGTCTTACTAGTCTTTTGGAGTTTTATTTCTCACTTCCAGAAACCATATATTATGACCCTAGCTCTTTCTTGTATCATTTATTATGTTTTAGGGAAAGTCTCCTCTTAACTTATAACACTTACTAAACATCTTAGCAACATCCCTGTAAACTTATCAGTGGTGGGTGGTTCTCAGATGGACGTGGCACTTGCAATGATATTCACTTGCATCTGAGGCATCTCTGAACCCACCAAGGGCAGAGACAAGTACTTAATGCTCCCCTTTAGTTTTCTGTGGTTACATGAGACTGGAAAAAATAGGGGGTCAATTACATTGGGAAATGTATTTTTAGTTTTATTCTTTAGGGCATTTAGCAACCCATTTTAGTAATATTTTGCAAATACTGCCTTTTAATTATTGCCATAATATTATATTTCCAAAATTGTATACCAACTTTTCTAATTATCTCAGCCTCCTATCCTGAATAGGGGAATAGTGGGACATGACTGAAGCTTTTTGAACTACAGCACTAGCTTCCAGGTGATTAAAAGGAAATGAATAAAAATATGTGGAAATAAAGGTAATAACTTTAAGAAGGTGCCCTATCCCTTGGAATCTGATGGTGCAAAATACAAGGAAATAAGTTGCAGGTTTCAAGAGTCATAGAAAAACAACGATCCTCGAACAGAAGAAACAGAACTCCTATCCTTGAAATACAGAGAGGCATATATCATCTATGAAAGGCGCTGCAATCTAAAACAAAGAAATTTAGTTAATCCAAAGAACCCTCGTGAAACACTTGCTACCTGAGCTGGAGAACTGAAATTCCCCTGCTCGGTTATCAGATGGGCAAAAATACAAAAGCATGTCAAAACACTTGGTGAGTCTGTTAAGAGATGCTCATTTATAGTAGGTAAAAGTATATATTTTTTGGTTGAATGAATCTTAATAAATATTTATTGAGTATCTCTTGACCTGCTTGTCAGAAAGTAGATGAGACAGTGGAAAAAATAGATCTGGGCCATGCTTTCCTGGAGCTTCATCCTTAGCTGACACCAGAAAAAGTTAGGAAGGCATCCTTTATGTGGCAGGTATATATTTTCTCTAGATAGACTCTGAGTGAACCAAATTTAAGGTTCTGGGAATATTGTTCACCATGATTATAGCCCAATAGCCTTAGAAAGTCAATCACAGGCAATCGGATGCTACAGACAAAGAAAAAAAAAATCGCCACAATTGCCTGTGTATTTTTTATACTCCTGACCCTAAAGGCCCGTATTAGTATCTCTTAGGATAGATATACTTGAAAATAAATAGAATGCTAGCAAGTCCTCTTGCCCAGAGGTTGTGCTGGACATCTGCCAACGCTTACACATTGGCTAAGTCGAAGCATTGAGGTGGGTCTCCAGGCCTCAAAGAAATGTGAAAGAACCGACGCAGGACAAGGGGCGCGCTCATACTGTACTTCGTGGCCAGCCCTTGGCCCTTTCGTGGTCTGTCTGCTCCTGTCATCTGGGTCATATTTATTCCCAGGATCTACCCTCAAATTTTGTTCAATAAAGCTCCTAATTACCACCAATTATTTATCATCCATTAAACTGCTCTACCCTGTTTCCACAGTCACAGGTTATTAACCTTAAGAATTAGAGTATTTAATAGAGCAAGGCCTTTATACTCTGTAATAGATAATCATTTTTACAGTCTTATTAAAGCACTTTTAGCATGGGAATATCAGAACTTTTACCTCCCATCATAATACATGGTGAGATCATCACCAAGAATATTTAGAAGTAGTCTTATAAAATTAAGGTCAAACTAACTGAACTACAGTTTTAATTAATAAGATGAAATATTTCTTTCTATTGAAGAGCTTTTATTTAGGGTTCATTAACAAAATATTGGTGGACTATCCACTTACAATTTTTGCCATCTTAGGTGTCTCTCACTGGCAAAAATCCATTGTAAAATACAAGTTCCAATCACAGAAAGAAACGCAGAACAAATAACTTTGACCTACAGAGTTTGAAAAACTGTATAACTAATTCCAAAGATGTGATAATCCAGCTTGTCAGATAAATGTAATCTTAGTCATCAATTTCAGACTTATTTTGTCATACCACCTTTTCAGATATCGTGGTTCCTATAATCTGCAAAAAATATTTCCATCTCCTCATGGGATGTGTTCATTGCTCCCTTGAACACCAATGGTGACTGTGCAGCTTTCACGCTCTTCTGGGAGAGTGGAAATAAGCGCAGTACCCACCCTCATGAGGCAGCAAGAAGGCACATTCCCACCTAGCATGCACCACATACTCAGGGGGAAATGCTAATTGATGGGTGGCCAAAGATCGGGAGAAAATCTGTGATAAAATTTGACTAGCTGAAAGACAATTTACATAGTGGCCAGGTCACTAAACTAAAAAGTGTTTCTCTTATCAAATGCTATTTTTTGTCTGTATTAGCATAATACATAAATTTATGTGACATGTTATCACTTTAGCAGCTTCTGAGTCTTTCCCCTCCATTGCAATTGGTCATCCGAATTTCAGTTGAGTTTCATTGTCATTGCAATTTTTCTTCTATTTGCCCCCAGCAACCTTACCAGATGGATTCTTCTCTGCACGAAGTAGTGTATACTCCGCGTTTTCCTAGACTTTGAGCTTATGATATTTGGAAATGCACTTCCCTTGTGTTGTGATTTACGAGTGTTTTCAAAGGTTGAGTGTCAATACATTTATTAATCATAAAATTTTCACAATTTAAAAATATTCCCAAACCAGAAATATAGCTGACTACATCAAATGTATAGTTTCTGTCCATTAAAAAAAATGAGATGTTCAGTATCTGAAAGATGAATATACACACACTCAATTCAACTCAGCTAACCTTCAAAACCGTAGCTAACTTGCCAAATCAAAGGCCAAAATTGAAAAAAAACATTAAAATTAAAACAGAAAAGAATTAAAACTTCAAAAATATTCAAAGGTTGTTGAAATCATTCCACACAGTATAATTCCCTAAAAATATTGTAAATATTTAACAGAAACATGTTTTGTGATAACATGTTTATCACAAACGTAATAAGCAAGCGTAATAAGTTATTTTGAGTGAGCTTATTAGCTGAAATTATTTTCAAAACATAATGCAGTTCCCCAATGGCACAATTAGCAAATTATCATAAATAAGCATAGACTTTCCCAGTCACAAAAAAAAAAGACTTGTTTTCAGTAGTTTCCTTTATCTGTCTTGAAAAATCTTTTAGGCAATTATATATAAAAGACCTGATTCTTCTTTGAAATGTAAGATAAAAGACAAATGTTTAACAAATATGTAAAACAAATATGAATTGAAATTTTGAGTCATTTTTCTCTCTCAGACTATAACAAAATCAGAAATAATGTACTTATAACAATTACACAACCATAATAATTATTTCCTCTGAAATGATTGATGGTGTGTCCTGTACCCACTGTAAAAGTATTTTAAAACTTTGGAGATAAGTAAATCAGTATATTAGAGCCCATTACCCATTCTGTAAAATTAAAGCATGTCTATGCCTGTTATAAAATTAAAGCATATCTATATTTTCTCAATATTTATTGCTGAAGTATATGTGCTTGAGATATTATATATACCGTCCTTGCCAAAAGTCAAAAAGAAAGGACGGAGGTGAATGATATTTTTTTGATATAAAAGACCCAATCAAACATGTATTTTAAATTAAACTTGAGGCTTGTTTTTTCTACTACGTATACCATGTAAGGAAGAGGGAGAACTCCCTTATTTCATATTTTTTAGACTTTATTAGAGACCATTGGAATAATTTTCTTGCTTCTCTAAGATTACAACCCAAATCCAATAAATCACTCATCTTTTCAAGTTTATTTGCAATTCTAAGCACCGTTTAAACATCATCAATAAGGTTACCAGCTAGGCTACGTAGCTTTATAGCATGCTTAACAAGAACACAAATTTGCTGCTCAATATCATTGCTAATGAATCTTTTTCTTTACAGTTCTTTCCCTTATGCTTTTATTATGCATTTTCTAAATCAATAGCTGCTAAAACTGTCAGGGAAGTAGTCCCTGGTTACACTGACGTGATCATATTTAAAAGTTGTACCTACTTTGCCTGCCTCCCTACGCCTCTGCCTTCATTGCACATTCCACTCTGGCACCTGGTTTCTGTCGCACTAGTTGTAATGCCGTCCCTGATGAGCAGCAAGCATCGCTGTGTTCTAGAGGCTTTTGTTATCACTCTGCTCTGTAGATTCCTAAGACATGCTCTTAAAATAGTTCAGTGTAAATCTCCAACTGATTAGAGATTTAAGAATTTGCTTAAATTCCATCCTATCTGGATCACAAATGTTAAAAAAAAAAAGAATCCATGCATTGAATAGGAGGTTAGATAAAACAACTGCAAAGATCTCTTCAAATTGAGAACTATTATAGTTCTGATTAATCACTACCTGTTAGGATTTATTTCTCCTGTTCTATGTTCTATATCCAAGAGGAATGGTTAGGGGAGTCTCCCTGGCCATCTTGTTCCCATTTCATCTTGTGATCTATAGTATATTTTTCAAAATGTTCTAGTCAGCACAGATGTTTATTATATTATTTATATTTTTCATGAAACACATTTTATTGAGCTGTACAAAATACCCACCATTTGGAATATAAATCTTCATAGATAAAAATGCTGAAGTTTGGAGAAAATAAGTGACTCCACATTAAAACTAATCTGACATCTTGACAGTGGATGAACCCAGACCCTTGACCCCTCCCCTTCTACCAGGTGATCTCTGGAGCATGGACACAGAGCTGTGGGTGGATGGATATAGGATCTCCATTAGTTCTCTCTCTGGGGCAAGTTGCCCTGCATGTTATCTAACTGTGGCATCAGGGACTCCCTGCATCTAATCCCTTTGACCATCTGCTCAGGGGACAAGCATGTGGCAGTGGAAGGCACAGGGTCCACATCATCTTGATGCCGCCCAACACTGCGTGTCCGTATGTAAGTTCCCCCTTAAACTCATCAATCAACAAGCTCCACTTGTCTGCCTCATTCTTTGGTTTTTGAGATCTTTTTGGTGTTTGGGGCCAGTTTGCATATATGGCCCTCTTCCAAAACAATTGGCTAGCCAGCAAGGAAGAGTCTGAAAACCAAAGCATGGCAATGAATAGGAAAGAAACACGTGCAGGGGAATTGCCTAGTTGCCCATCCACTTCCATTTAGGGAGGGGTGGCCTGTATGCTAGATACATGTGGACTGCCACCTAAATATGTATAGACTGGGGTGCCCCTAAACACCAGCTGCTCCCCTGCACTTGTTTGAGGAACTGCACTGTGGCAAGGCAGGAAGATTTATGGCCACAGCTATAGACTGGTCCTTCTTACGCGCTGTTCAGCTGACCATTGATGCCCAGTTTGAAACCAAAGCCAAGGTTAAAAAGCTAAAGAAACAAGTGAAACTACAAAGAGATGTATTAGAATGTCTACACCTCTTAACATCAGGACTGGCTGACAAAGTTTGGGAGTGGGGAAGATGTCCTATAAACAGATTCCACTTTTTTATGGAAGCCACGAAGTCTCTGTTTGTATCTGTTTGTACATTTGTGTGTCTATATATGTGTTGTATTAGAGAGAGGACCCCCCCCAAAATGGAGTTATCTTCTGGAGGATGGGACCCTTGTAGTACAGGCTGCCACACTAGGTGAGTGTTATAAGAATCCATCTGTATCATTGTACCAGCTGGCATTGTTGTGAGAGGATTCATTTGGTTTCAGTGATTTTTTTATTTTTGAGGACTCTTTCAATGCGTGCGCTTGTCCATTTCATGATGGCTGATTTACAAGAGCACTTACCCATACCTTGCTGAGTGTTCAGCAGTTTTTGACCAAAAACAGCATGACCCCTGTACCCCATTGTCCCTGTTCACCTGGTCTTACCCCCACACAACTTTATTTTTTCCCCTGATGAAAAATCCTCAAAGGAAAACATCATGCTGATGTGGCAGAGATAAAACCAAAAATGGCAGAAGCACTAAAAGGCATCAAAATGGATGAGTTCAAAAACTCGAGCAGTGGAGAATGTCTTAGTAGATGTATTGCATCACATACAGAGTACTTCGAAGGGGACTGAAATTTAAACATGTAAGAATAAAAGCACATTTTTTTAAATAAATAAATTCTGGGGATTTTTGGTCCCTTCCTCTTATGTGTACTATTTCTGCCTCTGGATAGTACTGTGAATTTGTAAAAAAAGCTATGTTTAAAGGGCTTTAAAACAAACAAGTATTTGTAAGTATTAGTATGCTAAACTTATTAGAAATATAGAAAGTAGTCTAAATGTTTTTCAGAGTCATGTGATTTTTAAAAATTGTTTTAAAGTGAATTTAAACTTATTTGGTTAATGAAAACAAACATTTATTGCCCTGGCAGGTGTGGGTCAGTGGATTGAGTGTCAGCTTACGAACTGAAAGGTTGCTGGTTTGATTTCCATTTGGGGCACGTGCCTGGTTGCAGGCCAGGTCCCTGGTTAGGAGAGTTCAGGAAGCAACTAATGCAGCCAAAACAACTGATGGATGTTTCTCTCGAACGCTGATGTTTCTCTCCCTCTCCTTCTCCCTCCCTTCCCCTCTCTCTCAAAATAAATAAACGTTAAAGTCAAACAGACATGTCTTTAGTCTCATGGAACTATTATGGATAACATACTAAGATTAAAATTGATTTAGTTAAACAAATGTGTCTAAATATCAAAAACAAGCTGATATAAAATTACAGTTTGGTTCTCCTCTCTATTAAAAGGAGAAAGTTCACTTGGCCCTTGGGTCTGTTTCTGAAAAAATACTGTACTGTGTTTTATGTTGTCTTAATCAGCTCTTTGAGAAACCAGAATCTTCTCAGTAGTAAAAACTTACTTTCTGCATTTCAAATGCCCTAGCTGACTTTCATGCAAAGGCAGCAGCAACAAAATGTTTATTCCACTTCTGCAGAAATGATCCCTCATTGCCAGATTTATGCCATTCTGATGTCCTTGTAATGTGGCAACGGTCTGATCCTGAGCCAGAAAAATTACAACATGGAGACAACGGTTATAAATTAAATAAATAGGCATGGATATAGGAAACCCAACACAGTCACCTGGTTCATCACAGCTCCCTGGAAACCCAATTTTCAGTTTTTGCATTCCTCTATACCAAAGTAATGCATTTAAGCTGGACTTCATTCACTTACTACTTAGTATGTTTGTCAACAGACTCTTTTTGTTGAATGCATATTTTTGGATGGGTAGAAGCCTTCCCTTACCATGATGCTAATCCTCTCACAGTGACAAAGAAACTGTTAAAAAATGGCCCTGGCTGGTGTAGCTCAGTGGATTGAGTGTGGGCTGCGAACCAAAGCATCACAGGTTCCATTCCCAGTCAGAGCACGTGCCTGGGTTGCAGGCCACAGCCCCCAGCAACCGCATATTGATGTTTCTCTCTCTCTCTCTTTCTCCCTCCCTTCCCTCTCTAAAAATAAAATAAATAAAATCTTAAAAATATATATATATTTCCCACTTGGGGTACATCTTCCAATTGCTCCCTCAAAACTATTTACATAGCCCAGCATATGCCATGGGATGGTGGCTTCGGAACTGTCCCTACTTTCCTTCCTGACCTTTGTGAAATGGGCTCATTACATCAACGACATAATGTTAGTCTGTGAAGATAGGCCTCTGCTACAGAAGACCTTGCAGGCCTTGCTGAGCCACCTGCAATAGAGAGGATGGACCATCAGTTCACAAAAATCAAAAGGCCCAAGCCCAGCTATAAATTTCCTAGGGACTACCCGGTCAGGTAAGACACATCTCTTACCAGGCACTGTCATTGAAAAGGTACAGCATTTTCTTTCCCACACCTAAAATAGTGAAACAGTTACAAAATTTTTTAGGCCTTTTGAGATACTAGAGAGCTTTCACTCCCCATCCAGTTCAATGTTTGCACCTATCTAACTGGGAAAGAAAGACACTTACTTGGTGCTGGAAAGCTAAACAGGAAGCTACATTTGAGAAAGTGGAGGTCCCAGTAGCCCACACACAGGCTCTGGGTTCTCCCCTTTTTGGGGTATCCACGTCCTTGAATGTAACTGAAAGCCTTGAAGGAACTAAGTAGGCTCTATGGCAAACTCAACAATGGAATGCCCCCCTTGAGTTCCAGTTCCAAATTATGGGAGGATTGGGACACCTGCTATGCCCCCAGTGAACAACTGGTCTTTGGAGTGTATAAAGCATTGCAACAAATAGAACCCATCATTACTACCCTACCAGTGATGGTGTGGGCAGAAGGGTTATTTGTAGGCCCACTGCCACTGTTGCCAAAGTCTCCACCTTACAGAAATTATAGGCATGTTTCCAGCCCAGCAATGCCCTTTCCACACGCCCTTCGGGCAATGAGTTGCACACCATTGTGGGGCCAATGCATTACAAGACCACTTCAGTGTCTGCTGTAGAGCCGCCACAAGAAACGTCCTCATCAGTGAATGAAAACACAGTTCCAGTTCCTAAAGAAACATCATGTTCAAATGGGTCTAGCAGAGTTAAGTCTTGTGTATGGACTGTGCTGGCCACACGATCCCAGACAGACACTAGAGTATAACAGAGGAGCCGGTGGGCAGAGCTAAGGCCCATATGGCTGGTATGTGCAGACAGTTGGGTTGCATTTAAGGGACCCACAACCTGGCTGGCACTGTAGGAACAAGACAGCTGGCAAGTACTAAAGAAGCTATTATGGGGGACCGCAATGTGGCAGGGAATCGGCACATGGTTACAAGACCCAACCACTAGCCTGACAGACTGTCACATTTCTGCTCACCAGTCTGATTCACCTACCCAAAACAGGAAGACTGATATAATAGCAAAGAGCAGGATACCGGCTCTCTCACAAATATCTGGACCAGCAGACCGGGTAAGGCAGTGCCGGGAGGGATGGCAAGAAGCAGATGGGGCTGAATAGCACCTCTGTTTTGCTAAACTAAGGGCAGCAGTAACTAGTTGCCTGCTGTATTGTCACTTGTGCCTCCGCCTCATCCCACATGTCCTGATAGATACACATAAAGAATCTCTCCCTGTACCAGACTGGAAGATAGAGTACTTTGGCCTTCTGCCAATGAGCTGAGGACAGAAATATGCTTTAACATATGTAGATACTGCAACAGGACTATATTACACCTTTCCTTGCAAAAGAACAAGCCAAGCAACCATGATGAAGAAATTAGAACAACTGAGTGTTACACATGGCCACCCCTATTGCACGGACAGAGACTGGGGTGCAACTTTCACTGGAAATGATGCCCAAGACTGAGCCCATGAGTGTGGCAAAGAATGGAGATATTATTTACTCTATAATTCACAGGCTGCTGGGTTAATTGAAAAAGAAATGTTATTTTAAAGGCACAGCTCTGAGTTATTTTACAGTTCTCTACCTTGCATGAATGGATGAATGGGCAAAGGTCATGCTGAGGCAATTAGAAAAATAAATGTGGCTGGTACCAGCCTGGGGCTGGCTTGCTACCAACACTGGCAAAGTAGAGGAAGGAAGCCTGCTAACCATTCTGTTGGAGAACTATGGCCTGAGGCCTTAGAGACAGGCCTGATAAAAGCCAATGCCAACTGCTGTTCGGAGCTCCTCAAGATGTCAAATGTCGAACCAGGGGAGAGAACACTTGATGGGCGTTAGACGGACAACTTCCCACACTAGATAGGATACTTCTTGCCAGAGAGTGAGGAATGTCTCATTCAGCTAACGTGGTTATGCTCCACCACAAGGCACCCCTATGCATACAAAGAACTAACTGTGCTCACTCCATACGCAGACGTATGGGGTGGCTGCCTCTCAAGGTTTGCAAAACTATACACACTGTAGTATCCACCGAATGCACAGAAAAGGGAAATCCTAGCTATACCTATGGAATTTTCTCAGCTCCAAAAAAAACGTACTTGGTTATGTGGAACTAATTTAGAGCCCTCTCTCCCTTATGGTGGAGTGGCCAGTATACTTTAGGGTAAGCAGCAATGGCCGGAAGTCTATATTTAGAATTGCCAATAGTACCTCATAATTTTCTGGCCATGCAGACCTGTTGGACATGTAGCATGTCCTGGTGGGAATAGGATGAGAGCTCTTATCAATGACATGTTATTCCTGGAATTACATGTAACATATCCTGAAGATCCTGAAACACAAATGTGAAAAATATATGTTCATGTATGTTCATAGCAGCACTATTTACAATAGCCAAGATTTGGAGACACCCTAAGTGTCCATCAGTGGATGAGTGGATAAAAAAGCTGTGGTACATTTACACAATGGAATATTATGCAGCAGTAAAAAAAAAGAACTTTTACAGTTTGCGACAGCATGGATGGACCTGGAGAAAATCATGCTATGTGAAATAAGCCAGTCAGTGAAAGAAAAATGGACTACATGATCTTACTAATGTGTGGACTCTGAGGAACATAATAAACTAACGAACAAGATAGTAACAGAAGCTCAGCTACAAAGGACAGATGGACAGTTGTTGGAAAGAGGAAGTGGGAACAGGATGAGAGATGTTGAAGGGACTAATCAAAGAACATTTATGTACAACCCAAGGACAAGGACAACAATGAGGGGATTACTTTGGGGTGGGGACAGGGTGGGGCTAGGTGGGGGAGGGGAAGGGGAGAAAAGTAGCAACAACTCTAACCCCTTAAACAATACAAAAAAGTACAGACAAAAATTAAAAGTTGAAATGCCCATTCTGAAGTCAAAAGCAATAAAGGCCAAAGTAACAAGTTTCACTCACAGAAGCAGAGGATGTATAGCTACGTGAAGAATGACAAAGATGGGCCGTATTTTCAGGAACCTGCCTGTCTCTATGGCAACAGTTCCCAACCTTTACATGAGCACACAGCTGCCTAGAATGAAGACAAGGCTTCCTTTAGTTATAGTGCACGGCCACATGAGTAAGGGCTGACTTCAGATGTAAGTTGAACTTCCTGGAAGTATTAAGAGGTGACTCAGGGGTTCCATGAGCCTCCTTCTCTCCCCCTTTCTCCTGCTTGAGATGCAGATGCTGTGCCAAAGTGGTAGATTAGATAGGGAGAGATTCATAAGATATAAACAAGCTTCCCTCTTGTTTAAGCCAATATTATTTTTCATTTGCTTTTGGATGGCAGCTAAACCTAATAAAAATATTTTTTTTTACAAATATACATGGGTTCGAATTTCATTTGATGGCATTTCCAAGATGAAAAAAGGTAACGATTCTGATGATTTATTACTCCACGTCGATGAGGTGGGGCAGTAATAACTTATTACTGGTAAGCTCAGCTAAAGAAAAGTGCTTTTGATGGTCTTTACTAACAAATATAGGGAAAGAAAGCATTTTCCAGATTAATAGCTGCATACCAGGTGCTGGCTCAGGGGTATGTTAATTTACCTCAATATGAATCTTCATCTATAACAGCAGCTGCGACTGGAGTCAGCATGTTATTGAGATGATAATCCATCGTTATTCTCCAAGACCCATCTGGATTGTGTATGACCCAAATAGGCAAGTTGAAGGAGAATGTGGCATGAATCACCATCCTTGCACCTTTCATGTCTTTCGGATTGTCTTCTAATCTCTGCAAAATCCTCATGATTGATTTTGAATCGCTCTCTTGGTTGACACAAGCCATTCTAGTGGCTTCCACTTGACCTTTCTTATTATCAGACCCCAGTAAATCAAAGTGCAAATTCTGCCAGTTGCTAAGCATGACTATTACAAATTACTGGAAATAACCACAGGACATGTCCAGGGATCCACTAGGCTCTCTGTGAATTTTGAGATCAAGCCAAAACTCTGTTGCTCATTTAACTTTCATAAGCCTCAAATCTAAATGGTAGACACAATGGTGTTTCAAGTCTCCTGGATTTAGATAATTTCAAGGACAGAGTCCAGTAATCCCTTGAAAGTCTGATTATTTCCTTTTTGCTAACATATTCAATCTGGTAATCACCATATGTTTAGGGAAAGGTCGAAAAATTTGGGGGTATTTATTTTGTGGCTTTATTGAAGGGAACACGGTCTCCACTTCATTTTAAAAAAAATGTCTTTCACTATGTGAAATCTAAAGTACATGAATAAACAAAACAGACACAAACTCATAGGCATAGAGGACAAATTGATAGTCACCAGATTGGAGGGGTAATGGAACGAATGGGTGGAACGGGTAAAGGGATTAAGAATTACAAATCGGTGCCCTGGCTGGACAGCTCAGTTGGTTAGAGCATTGTCCTGATACACCAAGGTTGCAGGTTTAATCCCTGATAAAGACGCCTGCAAGAATCAACCAATGAATCCATAAATAAGTGGAACAACAAATCTTTCTCTCTCCCCTTCTCTCTGAAATAAATAAATTAAAAAATACTAAGAATAAAAAGAGAATTACCAATTAGCAGTTATAAGACCAGTTAAGGGGATGCAAAGTAGAGCATAGGGATTACAGTCAATGATATTGTAACAACTAGGTATGGGGCCAGATGGGTGCCAGACCCACCTAATGGGGTGATCGCTTCACAAGATATAAATATCGAGTCACTATTTCATACACCTGGAATTAATATAATATTGTATGTCAACTATAATTGAATAAAAAAAAGACCATCTGTGAATTGGCTCAAGTCTGAGGCTATGATTGGATTATGGCGATTTAAGCACTTTTGTTAACCACACTTGGAGTTTAGTTACAAATACAAGTCTAGTTGGTGACCCATACATTTTGGTCTAGCAGTACAATGTTCAACCAGCCAATGCCAGGAAGCTCTGCAGGTCAGAGCATCCCCTCTGTCACCCATTATGGTAAATATGTATAGCTGGTTTTTGACAACGAAGAGTCACAACTTTACCCAGATTTGATTTTGCTCATTAAAGTTGGGGAACTTATTCCAATGGTGGCAGTTTCCACTATTGTTTCTGGCCAACCGAGAATAGCATGCGGAACTACTCAAGCATGGAAGGGATCCACTCAGGAACGCATTTTCTGCACTCAGAAAGGGCCGTCTGCTGAAATCTCTGAGGGACACAGTCAGCAAGTTTTATGATTAATTCATTCAAGCATTCCAATCCCCTTCAACATTCAGATACTTTGATGAACTGCATACTAAAAAGTTCTGGTATTTCCCCTTCATTTAGTGGAACATACATTTGGGTCCAAATCAATCAACCAAGCAAAATATTAGAGGCACTCTCTTACAGTTGAACTAAGTTATTAAATGCTTGTATCTATTGAATATTGACATGAATGTTAAATGTTGAAAATCTGTTTAAGGAATCTAAATTCAGCCTGATCTACCCCTGTATTTCTTAAACCAAATCGAACACCATTGGAATTCATGCTAACACACGTTCTCCAGGTTTCCATCTATATACATTTGCAAAATCTTGGTGTGCATCAGATTTCCTCATAGATCACACTTTGCACCTTGTTCCTGGCCTTGTTGGAACATAAATCTAATAGTTATGGACGGAGAGGGAATGAGTTGTGGGGAGTTAGGCCTTGAGGAGGATGCAAAGTCCCTCACAACAATGCCACAGGGGAGGCCACTAAGGTTCCATCAGGCAAAATTAGACCACCTCCTCAGACAAGGAGGAAACGTTCTTGCTACTGGCAAAGGAGGCTTAACAAAATTTAAAGAGTTCAAGATCCCCAGTTTATTGAAATCGGAAACTATACGTGCATCACGATTGTCAGTGTCCCTTTTTTTCCTAAATATAACACAGCAGGGGTGTGTCACCCTTCAGTTTACAATGGTGTGTTTCTTGTCTCCTCTTAACCCTCGCTGGCAGCAGTGTGCAAGTACATATTTCTACTAGCAGTCTGTTCAAGGGAGTTTAGTCTGTCTGGAGCACACTCCTCAGAATTCTTCCAGACTCTGCCTGCTCTCTGATTTCAAAGCCACTCTCCCTGTTTTAGATATATGTCACAGCAGCATCCCACTTTTGGGTAACAAAAATCTCTATTAACTTGCTATTGTTTTTGTACAAAACTACCACAAAGTTAGTGGCTTAAAAACACAGACTTGCTAAGTTTCTGTAGACTAGGAGTTTGAGCACAGATTATCTGGGTCCTCTCCTTGGGATCTTACCAGGCTGCAACCAAGGCGTCACTTGGACCTGTAGTCTCGCCTGAGACAAAGGGGGCTCTTCTAAGTGTATTAGATTGTTGGCAAAGTCAGTGTGCCTGTGGCTGGAGAACTGAGCTCCCTTTTTTTTCAGCTGCTGCAGTCTGTCAGCACTCCCTACCTCGTGATGCTTCCTGCCATACTGCAGTTTGCTCTTTTAGGACAGCAGGAAGATTGTTTGTTTCTCCTTGTTTTAGGGACTCAACCAAATTAGGTTAAGCCCACCCAGCATAATCTCCTGTAGATTCTATGCCAGCTAACTCATTCATAATTAATCATGGAAATGATATCTTGTCACTTTCACAACTTCTGCATACAAGCAAGGGGAGGTGATTATCTAAGGCATAAACACCTGGGGGTGGGAAATTTGTAGACCCTCAGAATTTTGCCTGTGATACCTAGTGAATTTAGAAAATACCAAATAAAACAAAACTATATACACTTTATTTTCATGAAAATTCTCTATGTTAGCAACTTATTGATCCTCCAAAATTTAGTCTCCTATAGATATTTGATAGAGGAATCTCCAGGTAATAATTTAAGAAATTCCTCTGCCTCCTGGCCTGGTGAGTCAGCTGGTTGAAGCATCATTCCCTTACACCAAAAAGACTGTGGGATCCATCCCCAGTCAGGGTGCATACCTGGGTTGTGGGTTCAATCTCCAGTCGAGGCACCTACAGGAGTCAAACGATCATAGTTTCTCTCTCATATAGATTTTTTTTCTCTTTCTCTCTCTTCCTTCCCCTCTAAAAAACAAACAAACAAACCAAAAACAAAACAAAACATATCCTAGTGTGAGGATTGAACAAAAGAAACTATTTTGCCATTTTATGCCTTAGAACTACCAATAGCCACTTTATCACTAGAAACAGTGCTCTAATTTTTTTTCATATAATCAGATTATAGAACCACTTCCAGGTAACCCAGACCCAATTCAAACAACCCGCCATTAACCTTCTGTTCCTGTGAAAGCATTGTTAGGAAAATTATTAAGTAACAATGTTTCTAACAATTAGGACTTATTCAGTGGGGAGCAGAACCACTGTGAGTGAAATAGAACAGGGGATGAATCACGGTGTTTAGACCCTGTGAAGTCTGGGAGCCAGTAAAGAAGAGTATGCCATTCCTCATCCTGGCCCCTGATCGAAAAAGATGGAGAAGCAGGTATGGTGGGAGCTGGAGAAGCTGCGGGTTCAGATGATAACCAGGTGCCAATAAAAGGACTGAACACATTATTGACAACACATGCAAGCTGCCAGTGACTGGCATCTTCCTTCCATCCTCACAGTCTAGAATCGTGGCCGTTACTTCATCCCTGCCCTTAAAGTCTTGCAGACATTTGTCTTGTGATTAACTCTAACCTAGGGCCATACAGTGAACAAATTCTGAGTAATGTTGTTGTAGCCTAAATAAACGGACACAGTAATAAAACCCACAACTTACAAAATTGTAACTACTTGAGACTCAAATAAAATTAAGACACTGCACTCTTTTAGAAAGATATAAAACACCTTTATATATTTAGAAAGATATTTATACCATAAGCATGAAATCATAGGCATTTGGAGACTTCTTTAGCTATCTCACTTTTCTTTTTTTAAAAAGATTTTATTTATTTATTTTTAGAGAGGGAAGGGACGGAGAAAGAGAGAGAGAAACATCAATGTGCGGTTGCTGGGGGCCGTGGCCTGCAACCCAGGCATGTGCCCTGACTGGGAATTGAACCTGCGATGCTTTGGTTCGCAGCCCGTGCTCAATCCACTGAGCTACGCCAGCCAGGGCTTAGCTATCTCACTTTTCAAAGAATAAGACAGATTTGTACAATGTGCAGTTTTATACTTCATTTTACTAATATACAGCCACATTGCATGTTGGGCTTTTTAGTGGATTTTGTTCTATTTGTTTTAATAAGGCAGTGAAATTTTGATTTGACATTTCAAAATCTCTGACATTTTTGGCTAAATTATAGAAAATCATGATAGAGGCAATTAACAGCCTTAATTATAAGAAATCAAAGTCTACCTTTTTTGTGGCAGTACTTGATCTTTGTTACGGGCAACATTTACTGGCCCTTTGACAGTTTACAGGTTTCTCAGGATAAAAGTACCCCCAAATAACATGAATACTTTTAACACTTGATGGGTACAACCTCAACTTCACAAATTTTTCACACTGCTTTGCTTCTTCAGAGAATTTTTTTTAGTTAAGTTTTTGTTGGCATTTTTTTCAACATGTTTTACATTTCCCTTCTGTAGAAGATACGCTCCCCCTTTAAAAAACCCACCTGCTTCCTGTTTCTGCCGTCCCTGCACTGGCCTAAAGCAGTGATTGGGATACACCAGCAACTTAAAAATGTTTCGTTGACTTTCCCAGCACTGATTTTATATTTGCCACAAACTATGTAGCTTTCAGCCTAAGAGTTTATACATATTTGAGAGGAAAAAATTGTTGACTTTAAAATAACCTCATTCTCCACAAATCATTTAAATAATGAGGGCTCTCAAAGACTATTAATCAAACTACATGAAGAAGAGTCATAAATATTCATGAATTGTTTAGTACCGTTGTTAATGATTGCACTTTTCATTTTATATAAAGTTCAATCTTTTTTCCTATGTATCGTTTGGTAAAGCTCTTTACTGACTGAACAGAATGTGAATGATTATCAATTCTTTTCTTGCTTTGATACACAGTCTGTGCTTGAAGGCGGATGAGGCAAAGGCATGCACAGATCCTCAAAGTTGTGTTGCTTCTTGAGAAATTACATGAATTTGAAAGATTATGCAGATAGCATTATTCAAATAGCTTGGGCTTCTGCTATTTTCCAAACTGTTTTTTTTCTTTCCATTAGTAAGTTTTTATAAGTTCTACAAACTCTTGAATTGTCCACAATTATTCACCAGCTATGCATGAATACCCATGTTTCCAGGCTGAATACTGTAATTATCAGGGCTGATTTTTATTGTGAAGTTATAACCAATTCATCTCTTCCTAATGCGAATCAGGCTCATAAGAAATGTTATGTGCTTTATAAATGGTAATTAGGTAAACATGGAAAAAAAAAAAGAACGACTTTAAAAGAATGAGTTGTGATGGTTTCCTGACTTAGAAAATTAGAAGGGTGGAGGGTTACAACTGTTTATTGCCCATGTCTTCAAAAACATCAAATATTTTTAACAGTGTTTATTGCTCCCTGAATGAAAATTGGATTGCTCAACTTTTAAACATCAAGGCCTTAACCTCTTCCCATCTTAGACGTAAGTACTTCTCATATGAGATATATCAACATGGAGACAGATACAAATCTGCTTGAAAAGGAAAGGATGCAAATGAGCAGAGGGAAGCTGCATCAACACTGCGCAGACTCTTCACAAGATTGAAAGTCTACAAAAGAAAAAAAGGTTTGGGGAAGAAATTACTAATCAAGTATATAGATTCGATGATTTCTTCTTTCTGAAAATGTTGTACATGATCTCACCCTGTTCTTCAATGATGTCTCATGTCTGATAATTATGGTTTGTTTGATCTAGCATTATTGATGCAGAAAGTAAATATTTTCACAACAGGCATAAATAAAGTTATACTATTTTAAAAATTGCAATTTTTTGGATTGTCTTTTTAGCACAGAAATGTTATGTTTTAAAAATCAGTTATCACAGGACAATTAAGCATCAAATACCAGTATATCTACCATATACATGATTTGACTTTAGAGGAATCCTAATTAAAGCCTCTTTTCTTGGTTTATACATCTGAATTGTAGACACTCACTTTCCCAGGGCAGACATTCTTATTGCTGGATTGGGTCACATCAAGGTCCAAGAAAGAAAGAAAGGAAGAATGAGAGAGAGAGAGAGAGAGAGAGAGAGAGAGAGAGAGAGAGAGAGAGAGAGAGAGAGAAAGGGAAAGAAAGGAAAGAAGGAAGAGTGAGCTCTAAACACATAGAAAAAAAGCAAAAAATATTAACTATAGTGTCTATCTGACTCATAGAAATTTTCAAAAGAGAGTGACATCTTGTATTTTTTTGTAATAATATTTTCCTCATTCCTTGAGTAAATTTTTACCTAATCAATATGAAAGATCTTATGGGGATTGCCCAAATACTTGTACATTTTAAAGAAAAGTAGTTTTGTTCACTGAAGAAGAGGTATTACCCTGATTCAACTAAGCCTTGCATCTACTCATTTCAAGTTCTAGCATGTTTCTGTTCGAAAGAAAGATGTTTCCTCAGTATCTGTCAATTATCCAATATGTGACTATCAACTTGAATTCTCCTAAACTGTAGAGAATCTAATCGCATCTAAGAAGACATATAAATATAGTAGATTTCTTGGGATAGGAGATGAAGATGAAGACAGAACATTAATAAATGTATAATCAGGATACTTTTAAACATTTGATTTTTATAAGGAACTACAACAGCATTCAAGGTTCATCCCTCAATTTTATGAAAGTTGTGAATTTGGTGATGGTCATTTCAGTTCTGTTTAGTGACAAAATGAAGGAAGTAGTCTACAAAAACTAGGACATCAACTATATTTTAAACATAGTAAATTAATGTTGATTGATTTATATGTGAAATTTAATTTTTATCCTTTGCTCTTCAGAATATTTTTTTTAAATTATTAGAGACATAATAATTATTGTGTTTGAATTGGTCACATAAACACATATCAACCAGCATATTTTTTTTCCTCTGGCCTCTTATCATCCCTCTAAGCATACAACTGTGGTTTTTCTGACAGAGAAGCTGGTGACCGTGGTCTGCCAGGCCTGGTTTTCTGGGTCTGCTGCCTCTGGTCCCTGCAGTCGCAGCTGCTGGGACACCTCAGACGGGAAGCTGCTTCACTGCTTTCCGTTGTTTCCTTGCGAATGGTGAAGTGTGTTTCTTTCCTTATCTTTCTTTAACTTGCCTATTCTGTCTCCCTTCTTGAGTTAACTATTTCACTTCTTTTGCCTTGTTTTGAGTATTTCTCTTCATTTCTAATTGTTCTCATCTTAAATAAGTTCCAGATAAACTCAAATTAAAATTTTTCCAAGTTAAAATAAGTAACAGAATGAAATGCACGCAGACACAATTTGGGGTAAGAAATTACTGTATATCAAGTACTGCAGCATATTACACGTACTTGTGCAAATAGCTGACAGCTGAATGAGACAATGCCCTCTTTATCTTCATACTTCGAAGTTCAGTATACACTAGGTACTTAATCATGGTTTATTCGAAATTGCCATAACATTGTAGCATTGCATCACTAATTACACGTTAGTGATTTACTAATAAATCACTGTTTGCTATTCATAGTATATTCTTTCAATCCATCATTCTTTCTTTCTTTTAAAATGTTGTGTCTAACCCTACTCTGTACTGAAGCACTGGGTAAGGTCCCAGGAGATAACATAGAACAAAGTTATTGGTCTTTTCCCTCATAGAGCTTTCGAGGTTGGTGGGTGATCCTGGAATTGATCAGATAGTCATAGATAGACAGATAGGGTCATCCTGTAAAAACTAGTACATAAATTGCCAACAGTTGTATGATTAAAATAAAATGTTCAACTCAAACATGTCTTTTAATTTCTAATATATCTATTTATTTTAGGTGGCCAGATTTAGAAAATAAAAATTCAGATACTCAATTACATTTGGATTTCAGATAAATACCAAACAATTTTTTTAGTGTCCTATGGCTGCTGTAACAAATTATCCGCAAACTACCACAGATTCCCACAAACAAATCTACAATGTACAGAAATGTTCATATTATATATTAATCAATACAAATTTAAGACATTTAAAATATAGGAGCTTAAAACAACTCATATCAATGGCCTTACAGTTTTAGAGATCAGAATTCCAAAAGGGTCACTGGGCTAAAATCAAGGATCAGGAAATTTACGTTACTTCTGCAGGCTTCAGCGAAGAATGTTCCTTGCATTTTCTGACTCCTACAGGCTGCTCACATGCTTTGGCTCAGTGACCACTTCCACCTTCAAAGTCAACAGTGGTGAGTGGGGTCCTTACATTGCATCATACCAAAATTGTTTCCATCGTGCACGTCCTGTGCAATATATTTAGAACATATGTTTGATATATATGTGTGTGTGTGAACATATACAATATAGACACATAAACCCTATGCATTATATGTATACATGTACTCATAGTCACTCAGACGTATAATTCACCAATCCTAATGTATGTGTGTGTCTCTTACATGTCACAACACCAATCTTCATTCTAATTATTTGGTCACATATATGGCATTGAGTTTACTTGAGTAATGACTCTGTTTAGGGCAATATAATCTGTCATCATCATGCTTGGGGTTAGAAGCAAATATACATTTTTTTAATCAAGAGATGAATATATTGGCTCCAGATGTTTTCCTTTTCATCTGATTTATTCTATTATGCTCAGGGTAAATTCTGGAACATATCTGTCTTTGGATGCCCTTACTTTGCTCTCAGTGGATACTGATCATTTATCTTTAGAGACAGCAAGTGGAAATGTCGTCTCAAAATCCGCCTGAGCTCAGCAGTGGAAATGCCTGATGATGTGTGGTGGCGCACGCACTGCGTACTCCAGGAGCCCGTTGAAGTGGAAACAAGGAGCGGTCATAGCTAGACAGCACGGAGTGCTGATACTGTGCTTGGTACAACACAGGATTTTCATGTTTAGTCTTACAAAGACTAAAGGAGGCATTATATATGTCTCATTTTTGAAAAGAAATCTGGAATATTTAGGTCATTTACTCATGGTCACACAGAACGAAGGTTCAAAATTTCTTACTCGTGGACACTTTGTCCAAGGGATGCCTGGGATTACATACTTGACACCACTACAGCTCCCAGAGACACTGTGCAAAGAAAACCTGCCCAATGACTTAACCTCTGGCCTATATAATTCAAATTGGCAGAATCCTTGCTTATGGGCCCAATGAGCACATGAGCACTTTCCCGCGTTAATTTAATGGACTACTATGCATATTAACACTTCTGAGTTCTTTGAAGCTTATAGAACTAGAATTTCTGAATGTTCATTGACCATATATAAAATGGAAGTCATCTACATTCAGTGAATTTGTGGTATATTCTTTTTTCAGACCTAGCCTTGAAATGACATATGCTTCTATAAGTACAGATTGTTTAATGAAAATAGAAATATATAAATAAAATACCATATTTAAAAGTATCGGAGTTATTAATCCATTAATGTTTTTTATTGGAATAAAACATTTAATAAAAAATTTCCCTTCTATCATATCATTGAGGATTCAAGTTTAGAAATGCCTTATTTAAAATGCAAGAAATTTCCAGTAAGTTTCCAGGCTCCAGAGATAGACTATGTATGTTAAACTGGAAAGAGTTCATTTGCTTTAATATTTATAAGGAAGATCAATGAGATATACAATAGAGTAGAACTAAGCTCTAAAACCACTACAAAACATAGATTCAATTAATGTAATGTTAACCAAAGAATACAGACAGCAATTCATAAATACATAATTGCTATAATTGTCCAGATTTTCTTCAGAGTCTTTGGAATATACTACTGAAGCCAACCATTAAGTGATGTACTATTTTACGTCAGTACATTAAAACATGTAATTTTAAGGAAAATTAAATGCTCTGAGCTCAGAGCAGGTTACATATTTTAAAGTTATATTGATTTTTAAGCCATTGAAGATAATAAGGAGGTTCATTAAGCTGCTCCCTTAGAATTTCTTGAAGTATTGAATAACCTCAGCATAACACAATTCAGAGGTTTAACTGGTATGAATCATGCCATGCCTTTTAAATAAAATATTTTGTAAGATATTCATAAAGTATTTATTACCAAAGCAGTTTTACAACACATGAAAAAAAAGTAAAAGAATGCATTGCAAATATACTCGAAATAAAATTTATTTTTAATAAAATATCTGAATCAAAATTTGAAGTCTAGGGTATTTGAAAATATAAGAAACATAATTTATCTTATTCTCATAAAGCCTTAATAATATTGGCATGGAAAATATTTTGTTTTTATCCCTTCAATATGAAATGTCAATTAAGATCGTATCAAAAGCATTACTCATCACTTCATAAGAATTTTGGAGAAAATGTAAAATAATGTAAGCTCCTTCTCTCGATTTATTTTAAAAATGACACAAAGGTAAAACCATAATCAATACTACTTTAATTTACATCCAGTGACTTTGTAAAGCAGCTAACGGCAGTTTACAGCTATTTCTTTCAAATGACTTGCAGCCATCTAATCAGGGACAAAAGTTGCCAATCAGCAGTCACTGCACAATTGACATAAGTTTTAATTGCGTTTGCTAAAAAACTGAATTAGAACACTGCAAATGAATTAGCTCATATAGTGGAGTGCATGTACCAGTCAACTGCAAAGGACTTTTAAGCTTTATCAAATACTTTGATGTTGATCACATTGAAAATCCTTTCAGCAGTTCATGAAATATTCATGAGCCCTTGGATGAAGCCCAAAATGGGTTTTCTCAGTTAACTTATATTTGGGAATACGTTGTATAGCTGGTATAAATAGGCTTTTGCAAAAATATCATTATTAATTTTTCAATTACCATTTAATATGTTAAGTATAATAATTAGGTACAGTATTCAGATGAGAGTTACCAAATTTTTGAATTTCAGTTAGAAATGCTATACATATCTTTTCACCTTTGAGCCTATCAAGAGTTATTTCTCTCTGTAGACTATGAACGTGGGATAGAGTTTTCATTGTCCCCTTTGAGTATAAAAGAGGGTCAGAATTAGGAATTAAGGTTTCTGTTGCTGTTAATAATCTTTCCTGGCCCTTAATTATTCCAAGTGGCAAAGGTATTTTAAGTGGTTTACTGACTTAGAGAAGCTCAAAGGATAGCTCCAGTCACAAAGCATACTGTTTTGTGATGAAACGAAGTGAGCAACTATGCACTGGGGACAGTTTTACATGCAGTCTCCCAAAACTTCATTTGCATGCCTGTGAAAGCACTGATTACGGGGCCCATCTCTGTTCCAGCTGGGGAACATAAAATGAGTGTAAATACTGTTACCATATGAAAACACACCTGTGCTGGTAAGAATTGAAAAAAAGTGAAACGCATGATGGCTAAAGTTTTTAGCCCTGGCTGGTGTGGCTCAGAGGATTGAGCACGGACTTGCCAACCAAAGGGTCCAGGTCCCCAGTAGGGTGCATGAGAGAGACAACCATGCATTGATTTTCTCTCCTCTCTTTCTTCTTCCCTTCCCCTCTCTCTAAAAATAAATAAATAAATAAATAAATAAATAAATAAATAATAAAATCTTTTTTTTTTAAAGATTTTATTTATTTATTTTTAGAGAGGGAAGGGAGAGGGAGAGAGAAAGAGAAACATCAATGTGCGGTTGCTGGGGGATGTGGCCTGCAACCTAGGCATGTGCCCTGACTGGGAATAAAATCTTTAAAAAAACCATGTTTTTAAAAAGAATTCACCGAGGAAGTTTTGTTTTTATCTTCACTCAATTGCTCTTCACCAACCATTTCTCTGTTATCTTCTAATATCAGACTTCAGGAAGACTATGCATTAGATGCTTTCATATTTCACTATAAATAATTAAATGTTTGTTACTTATTTACTGTCTTTCATTTAAATCTGTGACACGGTTTCACCATCAGATCACACTATACTTTGTACGAGTAGGAAAAACATCTGCAGGGCTAGCAGTTTCCATCATCAGAAAAAGGGAATAGAGGGACACATACCCTTGTTTAAGCAAGAGATAACCCCCATTTGTTAAAATAAAGACATTTAGTGAAAACTGTTTTATTCAGTTTTTCATCGGTTCTCCTAAAGCTGATTTGAGTTCTCTTGCAATTAGAAGAGCAATTTATAAATTTGGAGGTTTGGTCAAGTTGGAAGAAAAAAATCTTGAATCTGGAGTTAGTGAATTGGAATGGCCAGTCAATAAAAGTCTAGAGAAAAATTCAACAAAAACAAAATAAAAGATAAAAGGAGATAAATTGTCTCGGTTGGTGTGGCTCAGCTGGTCGGAGCAGTGTCCTGTAAACTGAAAGCTTACGGGTTCACCTCCCTTCCTGGCAGGACACCTGCCTGGGGTGTAGGTTCCATCCCAGCCGGGGCTTGTGTGAGAGGCCACCAATCAATGTTTCTCTCTCACAGTGATGTTTCTGTCCCTCTCTCTCTCCCTCTTCCCCCTATCTAAAATTAATAGGCATATCCGTGGGCAAGGCTAAAAAATAAATAAATAAAAATAAAAGGAGATAAATTTCTGACATTAACAGAATACCTAAACATTTCTGGGATGAAATGTAATTCACACAGTGCATTACCTTAAGGGGATGCACAAATGCTTTGTTTCTTATACAAGACACACCTGGTAAAATTACGGAGACGTTAACAAATAACTCAGTGTGTCAGCTAAACTCATTCAATTATTATGTATTATATTTTCACAGTAGATATACAGTTCATTTGAATACGTATATGCACACACACAACCATATAGAAAGTCAGGAATTATAACGATAATAATCTTGTAAAACTGAGAAGTTAATAGATAATATCAATTGACAATTGATAATACAACTTTTCTATTCAAAAATATTTTCTATGCTTCACGATACAGATCTTGGGGATAAATTATTTATCTTAGCCATTTACACAAATCCAAAACACTGATATAATGAAAATTGTCCCCACTGTAAGCAACTTCTATAGATGGACTCGATTTAGTCTTCGGTGATCAGATGTGAAAGTAAGCAACTTTGTTTTTAATTCAAAAATAGAATGACAGTTTTTCCATCTTTAAGGCCTGGCTAGAAACCACACATTTCTCATTTGCCAGAAGACATGATGTTGAGATAACTCTTCAAATTTCTGCCAAAAACTGCACTTTCAAAATTATATCTGGTAGTCAATGAAAAATGCTAAAATTCATTGTCATAGGTTTTAAGCTTTGTTTTTTATATTTGAAGTTTGATTCCCAGTGGTATCAGACACTTTTACTAGAGAAGTTTCAAAACTTTGTTACAAAACAAATCCAAACCTATCATGGCCTGACAAAGGAAGTTTTTTTCTTTTTTGTAATTTCTATGTATTGTTCTAAAAATAGCTCCAAAGTCATAGCTAATGATATTGTTCATTATCAGATGCAATGACCCTAAGAAAAAGTTACATAAAATATGTTCCTTTTGGTATTGGTAGTAGGTCAATTACTTTTCCTCCCCAAACCTTATAGGATTGACTAGGAGAAGATAACAAGATTTTTGCTCCTTATTATTTTCTCTTTTATGCATGATACCAGTAAATCTCTAAGTTCAATGTAATATTTGACTGTGCTAACAAGATTATCTTTGGTCGCTTCTTATACAAAACTCAACTCTTGGTTTATTT